>JAJOZX010016320.1:0-60022 GCA_023014485.1 Bathynomus jamesi | reverse complement strand
TAATTTTGGAGTTTGGGCTGCTGGAAATGCGAGATAGTGCTGCGGGATTTGCCGGGCAAACATGTATAATATTGCAATGCGACAGCGGGGCATACGATGGAGGAGGCTAGAAATGTGGGTGTGTATCTATCCAATACAGTTCGAAAAAGTTATATAATAAGTTCATTTATGATGAATGTAAAGCTGTTAGTTAACCACTAAAGCATAAAAGAACTCAACATGCGTACAAA
Source organism: Bathynomus jamesi (assembly GCA_023014485.1). NCBI lineage: Eukaryota > Metazoa > Arthropoda > Malacostraca > Isopoda > Cirolanidae > Bathynomus > Bathynomus jamesi. Next base: position 59,792 of record JAJOZX010016320.1, on the reverse strand, counting down.
TACGCGTACAATACATAAATTATGGGCTGAAAATATCCACTGAAAAATCTTGCAAGCCATTTACTATATAGTGTATTAGTATATACAATATACATGTGTATATATATTATTCCTGGCACATGAAAGATTAAAAATTAATAATTCATAGTTCATTCCTACAGATATATATATATATATATATATATATATATATATAATATATATATGGTGGGTAAAAAAAATGTGACCCTTTAGAGGTAAACTGTCATATTAAAAAAAGTAAGGGGACTAGAGCTCCCAAACTTCATAGATGTTTACCTTAGCATGTTGTTCGTCTTAATTGAGAAGTTGCTCGATGTGTCCCTCTTCCCGCTCAACGCAGGCCTCCAAACGTGGGTGCCACTGATCAATACACCTGTTTACATATCATTGAGACACCTTCTCCCAGCCGAGCAGAATTCTTTCGCGTAGTTCATCTATGTCTCTTTATTGGTACCAGGGATGTAAACTTTGGACTTCAGGGTTTCCCCAACACCATAATCTAGTGGTGAAAGATTGGGGCTACTAGCCGGCCACATATTGGGTTCGATAAAATCCGGTGTTTCGTTCTCAAGGAATGTCATAATTTGGCGTGCTCTGTGAGCAGGGCCTCCATCTTGTTGGATAGTATATCTTTCACTCTATCTAACATTTAAGGATCCAAAAGATGGCAGTAGTATGGCTGAAAAAAGCTGTGGAACGGACGGAGGGGCGATAGACCCATTCTCAGAGGACCCTATTCCTCCGGGTACATTTATTGTAACTCGGCGTGGAAGGGAACCCCTATACCTTTGGGAGCCACAGCCCCACCTCATGAGCGGTTATTATTTATGAAGAAGAATGAATGGTAATGAAGAGAAAGAAAGGTGGGTGCAATAATCCCTCCCAGTGACATCATCACTTTTCCCTTCCCAAAATAGTCTCATCGCCGATCATGTCGTCCCCTTTTCCTCACTTCCCTCATCACCCTTCATTCATTTTCATAACTGGTTAATCGGAGGTGGGGAGGCTACGCTTCCCTTCTCCCCTTCTTTATGGGGCTGGAGAAGAAGTGTGACGATGCAATCGGACACGTTCGTTACACGTTCGTTAAAAAGAAATCACCTTTAGGCAAGAGTGTCTGACCCTCAGATTTTCGTTTGGGGAGGACAATGAGGGGTCCAGTATGCTGCCACTTTGCATTGCAGACTCAGACTTAATTTAATTGTTGAACGAATGCTAATTAAGATTTGCATGAATACTTTTAAACTAATTTTGAGAAACAATTATATCTTGTATATAGATAAAGGGGTAAATCGTGACCACGTCGCAACACCCCCTCCCGTTAGATCAGCGAAGCTAAACGACTTTAAGTCTGTTCAGTAGTTGGATGGGGGACTGTCCTTCACTGTATTCAGACGAGACAGCGACCCATGTATGGTTTGGATCCTGTACGTGAAGCTGTAGGTCTCCTTCGTCACGCCCTACGGGCGGAATATTTTTGCTAGTGCCTGCGGAAGGATGTTATTACCCTTTGGGCAATACATATTTAAAGTACAGTCATGGTACAATAGTCAAGCAATAAAATGTAATGAAAATTATTTTAAGAAAATTTTAAGCAAGTTAGAGTTTAACCTTATCTCATGAATCGCTTAAATTTTAAATGGAAATTTTACTTGAAGTTCACGAAGCAGTTAAATTTCAAGTACAACTTGTCACATTTTTTTTTTATCTCTGATGGCTACATTCTTTTCTAAATTTATTCACCAACTTATATTTTCTTCATTCCACGAAAGTATATGAAACTGTAGAAGCATGTTGGGACGTGGTTTACTTGGAGACTTTAATGATAGGGAAAGCCACGCTTCTATAAATTTTATATTTTTCTAATAGCCAGAAAAGCGGATTAACAAATTCACGAAAGAAAGCAACCATCAAAATTTTAAGTTTCACACCACAAGATCAATGGGTCAAAATCTTGAAATTTAAGTGCTTCGTGTTTTAACATATAAATACTTTGGAGGATAAATTGGGATAAATTTTTTGGGGGGATACCAAATCTGAAAAAAATGTTGCTAACAACACTCCAGTGATCCCAGAGGGCGTTATTACCACGTTTCATGAAAGTCGTTCCAGCCGTTTGGACCTGAAAAGGAAACGGACAGGTAGACGGACAGACGCACATGCGGTGAATTATGGTATGAGTATGATGATAATGATTTCGCCTCAATTACTTATTCGTAATAATGATTTAGAAACTAATTTTCAAACTAATCCACCAATATATATATATTAAACAGCAGAGAAGAGAGTAAAGAGCCTTGTTTAACTCCGCATGAGGAACCAGAAAAATACATTGCCCCATCTGACAGTAAAAGTGTGTACCAAAATTTTAATAAATTTAAAACATTTGGTGGAACATTCCTGTCTTCTAATTTTTTAAAGAGAATATTGTGATTCATTCTATCATATGCTTTGCTTATATCCCAAAACAACTATAAATAGTTAAATTACTGACTACATTGAAATGGAATCTCCTTCAAAACATAAATACACAGCTCAGTTGATTGAAACCTTTTAAAACCAAAGTGATTAGGAGACGTTCATAAATAATCATTCAGTCGGCGTAGCAAAAGTTTGTCAAGTAATTGATAAGGAGGCGACAGCAATTAGCCTGTAGTTGTCGCTGGATAGAATGCCCCCATATTTATTTTTGACAAGGGGTGTGATATACATATATCTCATAAACTCTACAGGAATATAACTGTGAGCAAGCATGCTGAGAACAGTAATGAGATACGAAGACTGATCACCTCATTAGCATACTTTAAATGCTCATTCGACAGATCATTTATCCCTGGTGAGGCGCCTGTCTTTAACTCTTTAATTAGACTTAATTTCAGGCACTGAAGTCCCCGTATTTTGACTAGTCCTCCTAATGTCGTTGCAACCTACATTAAGATTAACTCTCCCCACGCTGTTAAGGATGTCTGAGTACCTCCCCAGACACTCCATCAATTGTTGATGGGATGACATTTTAAGCACCAGTTTCGTTCTTGACAAATTTCCAGAATTTGTTACTATCATCATTTAAATCAGCCTCATAGGCTTTTGAAGCGCGAATGGGGTCTTGTTCCTGTTTACACAATATTATATATACGGGATAGAACTCAGAATGGTCCCCTGAGGTTTTTTATGATACACACAGACCGTGCATGGAGCAGGGCACTCTTCTGAGAAAATTAAATCCATTAGAGTCCGAATAAGTAATGGTAAATGACAAACGCTATAATCTTTTGCTTTTTCATGATGTTAGCCCGACGTGAGCAACCGGTCACTCGCAAAGAGGCCCCAAAAATATAGCTTCCCTCACAAGCTATCTGCAAAGCAGATAGGATCCAGCTTTGAGACAGGATCTAGGGTTTAAAGCAGCCTAACCCCACTATATTTTGAACCTTAATATAAGCAAAAGACTCGTTGCATTCACGTCAGATTGAATACACCAAAGAAAAATGTGTAACTGTAGTATTTTTAGGCAAAAACCTCAACTGGCAGAATTGAGCGTCCACTTTTCAAGGCACATAACATGTCCGTTTCATGGTGGGATAGAACTGAGAATGGTCCTCTGAGGTTTTTTATGATAAACTAGACCGTGCAGGAACAAGAAACTCTTCTGGGAAAATTAAATCCACTATAGTTCGAATAAGTAATGGTAAATGACAAACGCTATAGTTTTTTTTTTTTTCATGATTACTTATTCGGACTATAGTGAATTTAATTTTCCCAGAAGAGTTCCTTGTTCCATGCACGGTCTGTGTGTATCATATATATATATATATATATATATATATATATATATATATATATATATTATATAATATATCAGACATGAATACACAAAATTTTGCAAAATGCAAAAAATTTTCCCACCATGGTTCGAAGAATCCACCACCTCTGGAATAGGTGAGGGCGCTAGCCACTACACTCCGACGGAATTCAAGAGGTGGTGGGTTCAAACCCTGGTGAGGTCAATCTTTGAATATATATGTATATATATATATATATTTGCTTCCGCGCGAATTGTTAATTGTGACGAAGTCAAGCCTGTCACTCCACCTTAGACCTACAGTTTAACGTGGAATCCGAACCACGTCCCTCCAGCAGCCCAGTGTCTTAACCACTAGGCTACCCAGGTTATCCATTTATCTACCAACCAATTTTTTTATTTTATTGTGTGGAAGGATGAACAGCTGGGTTTTGCTGCCCGCTCCCTGTCGTCACCGGGTCTCGATCCCGGGGCAGATGGATTTGTAATATATACGTATGTATAATTTTATATGGATCAAAATTAGGAAAGAAAATACACATATACGTACGTCATACATTGTGTATTCAGAACACGAGCAGCTTCCAACACCATTGTCAGATGCCGAAGGTCAGAGTATACTGCTGAGACTCTTGCACGTAGCTATCACTTAAAGCCTAAGTTCGCAATTTATCAGGAGTAAGATGCACCTCAAGGAGACTATTTTTACCGCTACTTAAAAACTTATGAAACATTATTTTTTTATTGTTGCACCTCCAAAATTCTCATGGATTTAAAAAATGTAATTAACTTGCACAATATTTTAATCGAAAAATAGTGAAATTACAGTCGGATGTAATTTTTAGGCGGTTTTTTAGCACCAACATTTTTCAAAGGTTTTTTTTTTGTTTAATTCTTTGTGTTTTAGTGAGTTTTATTCCAAGCACTTCCATAAACCTAATTGGTCTTGATGTGTGTGATTTTCTGTGAAATAAATAGATTAAAAAAGAGTATGTATATGTATGGGACCCTATTTTGAACCATGAATTTCAAATACATATAGATAAAAAACTATTCAGACATTTTGCTTGAAACTTGCAACTTTCCTTACGTTTATATAATATATTCTTTCTACTAAACTTTAATGCAATTGATTTTATAGAAAATGTTTTATGACCGTTGAAAATTTAAAATTTATTGAAAAAAGTCTACGGGATTCAGAAGTTTGGCTCGTCTAATTGAAATAGTTGAAACCAAAAATCTGTTTGCACGATTTCATTGAAGACTACTCAAAAACTGATCCATATAATCTACTTATTTCATACCAATTTTCAGCAAAATCTGATCGTTGAAAAACTTTTTATGGACAATTGAACTTTCATAGCCATTTTTCCCAAATTCGGAATTCTGAAAATTACAGATATTTAGACGGCCATAAAAAAAAAAAATTAGATAAACGATTCTTTTTAAACTTGTAGGATAAATAGTACGTTGATTGGACCTTCCAACTTTGGATTTAGAAAAAAAAATTCATAAGGAGGAAAAAAAATGTTATGGGGTATAAGGTGAAACAAGGTCACATTTTTTTCAAATTTTGAAGTTTAAAGCAATGTATTTGAACTGTTAATCGGAAATCGGGAAATGTCTTTATGGATTTGCAACGTAAAGTCTTAGGAAGAAGCGTACCAGGTTTCAACTATATATCTTTCAAATTCAGGGAGAAGAGAAGAATTTTTTGAATACAAGAATATTCCTAATAACACTAAAACTTTTCGGCCAATTCTAGATTCTAGTTAGATTTAGGCCTAAACGCTGAAAAATTCATAAAAAAATCTCTTGATAACTAAGGATTTTTAAAAATAAGTTCATCTTCCCTCAAAGTCTGCTTCTTTTCTGAAGCCACATAAATGTCCTTGCTTTTATATATCAAATCATAACAACAGCATAGCCAACCTAGGATAACTGTAAATACAAACTACACTAAAAATTGACATTTAGAATTTAGTGAATAGATTCCCATCTTCAAGTTCAAATACAAAAACATTTTGAATTGTAATTAATTTAACAATTTTACATCTATGAAGTTGAATTGGATCACCTAAAGATCAGGGCCCCAAGCCTTCTTTAGTTAGCCTTATAAGGCTAACTAACGAAAATATCATGACCTAACCTAACCAATCGTTAGGTCAACTCTACGTCCTTGACGACTGGCTAGGTTAGGTCGTGATATTTTCGTAGGTTAGCCTTATAAAGCTAACTAAAGAAGGCTGGGGGCCCTGATCTTCAGGTGATCCGTTGAATTGACATTTGAAAGTACTTTGCGAGGTTGGAGGTTCAAGGTCACGTTCGCTTGACCGCCACTACCTCTCGCACCTAACGACCCCTATATATTAAAAAGACTAACAGTTTGAAGGGTTTTAACGTCACATGTCTGCAGACAATATTTAGGTCCACTGCCTAGTTTTTACATTTAAAAAAAAATATTCGTTTAAATTTAATTAAGATTTAAGACTTAACCCTTTCATACCTGATTTTCGTTTACTTTTCATGCCACAAAAAAGCACTTGTGTTATATCTCCAGAATGACAAAAATCTCATAAAATTTGATGGTCTCATTTGCGCCCATACGGCATGAAAGGGTTAAATAACTTCAGGCCAACATTAAGTTTTGCGAAAACCAGATTACACAAGGTTAGGTGATCGTTTTAGATTGCTTAGTTATTTCCCACGTAACCATCTTTGGCCAATCAGGATCTTTGAAACAAATTTCGACTTTATCAAAAAACTGGTCTCCGCGAAACTTAATATTTACCAACTTCTTATTTGAAGTTTAACTTAGAAATATTAACACAAAATTTACAACAAAATGTTTTAAAATATCAACTAAAAACAAGTATATTTTCTTGCGTTCATATTTCAGCCACTTTTAAAGTTATTTTGCTTCCTTCATATATTTATAGGAATGAAAATTAATTTGGGTGACCTTGAAAATTTATTAATTTTCTTCCAATGAAGAAAATGAAACAAAGCACAATTATTGATATTATTTTTTATCATAATTTATTATATATATATATATATATATATATATATATATATATATATATAATAAGTTTTAGCGCAATCAAAATAGCCCAAAATTAGCCATAACCTAGAAAAAATTGGTATGGAAGGTTTCTTGGTACCAAAAGAAGCGGAATTTTGTCCTCTATAACATATTCAAAATCCGCAAACATCCGTCTTGGGGAAAAATTTTCATGTGCAAATTAGTTAATTGACATATTATATAGCCTTTTGGAGTGAGAAAGTTCTATATACATGTTTGTAAAATCACACATATTCATCATAAATTATTGTGAAATTATTTTATGAGAAATATATCATCCTGTTCTTTATTTTGTGCAGTTATTCTTAGATAATTTAGTAATTTGACATGCTAATTAGCTAATTGTTGATATATATTGTGTATGTTGGTGAATTAGATATCTGGCATTATTGACTTGGCGTCCACGCATTTATTGCCTGATATAATGTCTCTCATTTTCTCGGTATGTTTCGTTCTCTCGAGTAATGTTACTTGTGTTGATTTAGTTATTTGTAAATACGGATATCTTGCATAATTATGGTTCATCCGAAGTTTGTAAACACTAATTAACCTTTTTTTCTCTACTTTCAGATGATGATAGAAAGCAATGATGTCTGAAACACTTATAGAAAGTCAAGAAAGAGAGTGTGCGATTTGCCAAACAGGATTCGATGACAGCATTCCTGAGAGAAGATGTATTTTACTCACGGAGAAGGGGTTACAGACATTGGAACGATTTAATGTTCAACGAGAGGATACGGAAACTTCGGAACGCATAAGAAAGTGTAGAGTTTCAACTTTAAGAGTTGCTGTACACCAGACATGTCGAAGAAACTACACAGATCCGAAACGGTTAAAACGAAGTTCCTCGTGTAATTCTCCTGTTCTAAAGAAACTGAGATCTTCATTTTCTGGTGCCAGTAATACATTCCAGTGGAAAAGTGCGTGTTTTATATGTGGAGTACATTGTTCAATCGATTTAAAACATCCTGAGAGAAATATAGTATATGCAGTAAGAACCTTGCCATTCCGAGATTCGATAATCGCTGCGTGTGATAAAAGAAATGATCGATGGAGTAGTGAAATAAAACAGATTTGTCAATTGCATAGATCTTGTGGCAGAGGAAGCCACGTATTATAAGTCATGTTACACGCGATTAATGTTAGGCAAGTCAATTTATTCATCATCAACAGCACATACATCAATAGCTGGTCGCCATGTGGACAGTGATATGATAATTCGTTTCAATAGAGTGTGTGACTGGTTGGAGAATGAAGCAGATGCTAAACTTTATTCTGTAAATGAATTGCATGCCAAAATGATTGAGCTGTCAAATGGCTGTGAAATTTACTGTAGGAAACCATTAAAAAAAAATTGATTGAACACTATGGTGAATGTATACACTTTGCAAATATTGGTGGTAAAAGCAATGTTGTATGCTTTCGCAATACTGCGAATTTCATTCTAAACGATAAGTGGTGCACTGATAGGGATGAAAATATCAACAAAGAAAGTGAGCGTATTGTCATTGCTGCTACTAAGCTAATCATGGGAGAGATTAGAGAACGTGAATACAGCACTGATGAATACCTATCAAATGATGACATAAGTAACTGTAATAGTGACATTCTGCTACGTTTGTTGAAGATTCTGTTAAAAGGGTTAGTCACTTCAAATTTAAGACAGAACAGTATTGGCCATTGTATATTACGTGCTGCAAAACCACGTTCAGTGATACCGCCACTTCTTTTCGGTCTCGGTGTAGAACTTGATCATGTGTTTGGTTCTAGGTGGTTGATTAACGAACTATACAGCTTGGGATTCTCAATATCATACAGTGAGGTTCAAAGATATAAACAGTCTGTTGTACAGAATGAAAATGATATTGTATCACAATACTTACCAGGAAGTTTTACACAATGGGTCGCTGACAATATTGACCATAACATAGCAACATTAGATGGCCAAGGCACATTTCATATACCAGTATTGAATCACAGGATGAGATTTCTGAGACGGTGGCTTGAGAGGAATCTGACTCCAATGCTGAACTGACAGAAAAGCTGCAACTGTGTGACATTGAAGAAATCCACAGATTGTATGATAAATTAGTGGAACACGGACTGGAAACGGGAAACTGGAATGCACATCTTGTGGCTGTTGGTCAGATGCTAAATCTGTTTGCTGCTACGGGACATAACAACTATGCCAAAAGTGCACGAATTTATCTACAAATGATGTTGAAATTGCCAAATGATCATCCGTAGCTGTTTGAGATGTTCTCTAAGCACGGATATCAAACTGTCCGCCGATCAGACCGGTTCTGGGCAGGATTGTGGACAGATTTAATCATAGAACAAGTAATGATGAGGGCAATGAGAAGCCGTGGTGGAATGACAAGAGGAAGGGGTATAACAAAATCGGTTCGCCTCTTATGGGTATACACTATGCACAAATGTGCTGGAGTACACACTGCTATGACAAAGTTAACGGAGAATAGGCATGAGACAAGTGAACAGCATGTTGATATCAGCAGATCTAGAAAAAGCCATGACTACATTGATGTTGCAAACATGTTGGACTGGTTCGACACATATGACCCATTTGATACACAGGATCCGCGTTTACGTGCTTTGGCATCAGGATTAACGGCATCTGAAGGTGCTCGGACTTTTCGTCGCCGGACTTTTCGTCGCCGGACTTTTCGTCGCCGGACTTTTCGTCGCCGGACGTTTCGTCGAACGGACGTTTCGTCTGGACGTTTCGTCGAACGGACGTTTCGTCGAACGGACGTTTCGTCGAACGGACGTTTCGTCGACAGACGTATCGTCAAATGGCTATTTCATATTTCTACCACCCCCATCTCAGATAATGTAATGGTGCAATTAGAGGTTAATCAACCAACCAGGTAATTGCGCACTTAGAGGTTAATAAACCAACCAGCGTCCACAGCCGGGTAAAGTTTTCGTTCCCCCTACATTATCCTAGTGTAGTTTACATTCCCCTACATTATCCTACTGTAGTTTGCGTTCCCCAACTTTGTCCGCGTTGTCTCCTAAAGATCCTAGTGTAGTTTACGTTCCCCAACTTTGACCTAGTGTAGTTTGTGTCCCCTTTTGTGTCGGGGAAACGTAAACTACACTTGCTCGTAATATATTAATATAATATATTAATATATAAATAATATATAGTTACTAAATATATATATAATTACCAAATATATATACCTAAATACCTAAAAGCAATACCTAAAAGCTATTGCACATAATTTGTAAATTTATAGGGGCACAATTTTAAAATTTCTTTCTTCCGAAATTTAAATAAATATATTTTATTTTTAAATGAAAATACAGTTCTTTCCAAAAAAAAATCCCGTAAAGGAAAATAAACCTTCTTTTAAACAAATTCATTTTATTTTTACATGAAAATGAAGTTCTTTTAAAAAAAATCTTTCGACGAAACGTCCGTCGACGAAACGTCCGTTCGACGAAATGTCCGTCGACGAAACGTCCGTTCGACGAAGAGTCCGTCGACGAAACGTCCGTCGACGAAACGTCCGTCGACGAAACGTCCGTCGACAAAACGGCCGTCGACGAAACGTCCGGCCACGCATCTGAAAGGGACATCATCAATTGTGATAAGGTTGAGGATGTGGGTCTGAGTATCCATAGGAAAATAGATAATGTCTGCTTACAAGATGTCACAATGAAAAAAGGTGACCATGTACAGACATTAGTCAACTTACAAAAGGGTATATATATATATATATATATATATATATATATATATACAGTCGGTGACAGAAGTCTTGTCGTAAATCTCCGCATACCATATCTATTCTGGGCGACAAGGCGTCTGTCACCAACTGTATATATAAATTTATATAAAAAAAATTCCCCAAGGCGGAAGTTTGCAGATTTTGGATATGTTACAGAGGAAAAATTTCCGCTTCTTCTGGTACCAATAAACTTTCTGTACTAATTTTTTCTAGGTTCAATCCTATTTTGACTGGTCTATTTCGGGAATACCAGATTTCAGTGATGCTCCTATTTCATACTTCAGGCCAATCAAGGTGACTCTTACATCCAGATTAGGTTACACTAGGTTAGTTGGTCGTTCGAGGTTGGTTAATTATTTCTTACGTCACCAACATTTGGCCAATCACGGGTCCTAAAGCTGGTGTCCCCAAAACTTAATATTTTCCCCCATATACCTCATACCCATAGTACTTTTATAGGCCTGTTGCGTGTTTTGAACGTGTGCTTTGCTTCACAGTAACTATATTAGGGCCCTAAAAAGTGAAGTGCTCGAGTTATCAAGAAAACAAATGAAAAAAATTGGTGTATCTACAGTTAATTTACCCAATCACTCAGCAATAATAATAATGATAATAATAATAGACAGAAAATTCTTTACGATAGATGACGTTGGTAAGACGCTCGGGATCATAAATTTTACTTAAAATAGGGCAAATAGTGTCGGTATTCTTTGCATTACGGAAAAGATTTTTCGCCAGTGAAATTTAAGCCTGTAAGACCTTTGGCTGATATTTTAGATGAAAACCTAACTATATTTAATCAGTCCACTGTTTTCGCATTATTTACATTGTAAATTTATTAGAAATATTTTGAACGGAAACGTTTAGAGTTTACTATTTATTTTAAACCTAAGACTAATCCAGGCCCCACTACAACTTACACGTCACCATACACAAAGATATAGACACAATAGGACCATGAGACACATACAGAAGCATAATATTAACATATTACAGTACAACGTAGATGCCCTCACAAACAAAATCATGCAGCTTGGGGAATTCGTACACAAACAAAACATTCACATAGCACTTATACAAGAAACAAAACTAAAACGCACACACAAAACACCCACCATCCCTGACTTCACGGCGATCCGTCAGGATCGTACTGGGGGTCACCGGGGTGGACTCATCACTTACATACGTAAAAGCATTAGCTACACTGATGCCACCCAAAATATTACAAACACAATCCAAGCAGATAACACGATAGAAATACAGGCAGTTAACATTAAAACACGCGCAAAACACAACATACTCATCAGCATTTACATCCCACCAGATAGTTCACTTCAGGTGCCAGCCAATTACAATCCGCAGTTACACAATCTGGCCTCTCTCACTAATGTCATCTTAGGAGGAGACTTCAACGCTAAAGACACTAGTTGGTACCTACACAAACAAAACAACACCAGAGGAGCCAACATAGCCACACAACTAAACAGCCTCTTCATTCTTAACAACACACAAGAACATACACACATACCACATCAAGCAGGATACTCAAACTCCTCCCCAGACATAACGTTCTGTTCCCCCTCACTAGCAACACATACACCCTGGAGAATAGAAAAACAACTGTCATCAGACCACCTGCCCATCATCATTACAACACGTTCTACACTCTGCCCCAACAGCCTTAGGCACACTTACAGAAATTACAAGAAAGCTGATTGGGAACAGTTCAAAATATAGACTGAAGAACAATTCACCACATTAAACAGCACACCCCTCATAAACATCAGTACAACACTTAAGACATTCAATCAGATCATCAATAATGCAAACAAATACATACCCAAGGGCAACATTTGGAAATACAACCCAAATTACACTATGGAAATAGCCCACTTCATAAGGCAACGTAACAACCTCAAACATAACACAAACACCACACACAGAAGCCATAAAACAGCAGATACAACAGCTCAACACAGAAATAAACAACAAACTTAAAGAAAAACAAACAGAAACATTTAGGGAATTCATAACAACACTAAACCAATCCACAGATACATCCAGGCTATACAAGACTATAAACAGCATTACCCACTCTAACAGCGGCATTCACACCTCACACGCGGATATCTGTCGCAGCCAAAATAATATCCCAACATATACACAACAAGCTAACATTCTAGTTAATCACTACGGAAAGATAAGCCACTTAAACAGAGATAACAACCAGAAACACGCAGACAGACAAACCGCCAGACACAAGAAAACCTACAGACTCGACACGACCATTACACCCTTCAATACAGACCAGACCACCAAGATCATCAAAAACATTAAGAATTCTAAGGCTCTGGACCAGACAACATATCTAACATGTACCTTAAACACTTGGGCGTACAGGGAATCCTCGCTCTCACAAACATCAGCACATATTCATACCAACACTGTATTTTTCCTGACATATGGAAACAAGGTAAAATTATTACACTACTCAAACCAAACGAAAATCATGAGCTAATTGTAAATGTTAAACTCTAATCTGCTTAGAGAATATCCCGCCCGTAGGACGGGTATTTTTGCTAGTCTTACAATAATTCATCGAATGTCTGTCCGTCTGTCAGCAGAAAAAACTTTTACGTTTCTGAACCGATTTCGACCAAACTTCGTATGGTGGATGGGGGTGATGAGTAATGAACGAAAATATATGTGTGATCAGTCAACCCACCCAAATTACGGTACTGTGACCGAAGGCCCCAGCACCGCAATAAAACTATAGAAAAGAACGCAGCCATGAAAATCTTGAGCTTCACATTGTGTCAACATTTGTGAAGCTCAAAATTTTCATGACTAGTTTATTGACTAAATAACTGAACCCCCAGTAATTTGGGGGGGGGGCTGCAGGCTCCCCAATCACTGTCGGTTCAATTACACTGGTCAACAAAATCGAACTTTTTCTCTCATCAAAAATGTATACACACTTTTCTAGACCTGTTTTTTACGCTGATTCCAAATCTGTTTTCGGTTTTCCTCTAGCGCATCTAACTATCGAAATATGACTGGTGTTAATTTCAGCACAATTTATCGTAAAAGTACAACTTTATTCATAAAAAGAAATGTACACCAACCTAAAAACGTTGCGAGTACGATTTTCTTTTGTAAACCTTATCCGGATCGTCGCGGTACAACATCCAGCAGTAGTCTGCCAGCATACTTTCGTTCCAGAAACCTTGGTAGCGATTTTCCATTGACTGGATATCTTGATGGAAGCGTTCCCCCTGTTCGTCACTCACCGCGCCAAGGTTTTCGGGAAAGAAATCTAGATGCGAATGTAAAAAATTTATTTTCAAGGACATGCGATAGCCCATTTCTTGATATGCATCGAGCAGTTTCTGAACTCCATCTTTGTGTGCGGGAGACTTGTGGTTACCCAAGAAGTTTCCACAAATTCATTTGAAAGCCTGCCATGCTTTTAGTTCTAAGGCATTGAGGCTCTCTTCAAAGCCTTCATCCTGCAGAACCTCCCTGATTTGGGGTCCCACAAAGATTCCCTCCTTCAATTTCGCGGCACTGATGTTTGCAAATTTCCCAACAAGGTATCGAAACCCTCTCGAATTCGCCTTACCCATCGCTTTCACAAAATTTTTCATTAAGCCGAGCTTAATATGGAGAGGTGGCAAGAAAATCATCTTTGGATTAACTAAAGGAACACACTCGACACTGCCTGTTTCTGGCCCGTATGTGCTTCTTTGATGCCAGTCACGTCTGATGTAATGATCCGCTGTCTCATAGGCATAGGAAACAACATTATTTCGTGAACCCTCCTTGCATGCCCATTAACGTACCAATGACGTTGAGATCATCACAGATATTCCATTGACGAGTGCTGCATTGGATTGCTTCGAGTAGTATATTCATGTTATCGTACGTCTCCTTTAGATGAACGGAGTGGGCGATCGGGATGGACGGCCTTAAGTTCCCGTTATGCAGGAGAACCGCTTTCAAGCTTCGCTGTGAGGAATCAATGAAGAGGCGCCAATCAGATGGTGTGTGTACCTGTGACAAGTTCTCGAAAAGTCCATTGATATCATAGCAATAGCAGAACGGACCGTCTACTGTAAAGAATGTCACCAAATCATGGTTTCGTTTTCGATAATGACACACTCGTACGTCTTCTTCAAGTACGTCGATGACACACTCGTACGAGAGTGCTTGAGTCTCGAAGAGAGAAGTTCTGATTTCTCTTTGGAAAGGGCTAGGTCTCTCTAATGAGGTCATTCAACTCGTTTTGGGTAAGCTTCTCCGGCTCCGATTGCTCCGTTCTCACATCTCCGGTTCCGCATCTCCGCTCCGGTCCCGCATCTCCCCCAATCGCACCTTCGTCGGATTCCCTTTCATCTTCTAAAGAATCGAGTCACTGCTGTGGAGGTACCGGAATCGGCATCGTGTCATCGTGAGGGATCGGTCTGATCGCGGAGTCTACGTTTGGATAAACGATGTTATGCTTGTTCTTCACGGAGAATCTGCTCTCACCTAAAATACCACAAGACAACCTGCGGAAAGCCTAAGTTGAAACGACAAAACGCCATACATGAGGGTACAGAAACGGTAAAGCAAAAACCTACACCGAAGCTGCAACGACAAAATACTCCGCTACATGTATAAAGGACCAGTGTTGGGCACTAAAGCGTTAATCCGATAACAGTTAATTAACGAAGTTAACTTTTTTTAACGGACTATTAACGGAAGTTAATTTCCATTTATCGTTATCGGACCAGTTAACTTCCGATAACTCGATATTTAGTCTGTTAAAGTCCGTTAACACGTTAACTGCGAGGAGTCATTCATGGAAGATCACCGCTCCGCGAATGAATTCAAACCGCCATAACTTCAGTCTGCCAATTCCGTCCTCTGCCGCAGTGGAACGGCTCTTCTCTCTCGGCAAGGACATCCTGAGGCCCAAGAGGTCAAGACTGGCAGTTGGGCCTAACTTTGAGAAGTTGGTCTTTCTGAAGGGCAACCAGCACATTGTGTCATAGTCTTTAATAAATGTGCCTAAAATTTAATTTTACCTTTCAGTTCCCGCCATAATAATTCTCTGGTAAATTAAAATTTAGTTAATGGTTAGTGGTTACAAGGGTTTCAAAACATGTAATCAGTACATTTTTTATTAAAAATAAAAAAAAGTTATTAAACAAAAAAGTTGCAAAACTTGATAAAAATACAGTTAAATACCTATTTATTGTTGGATTTTGCATAAATAAAAATTTTCTACGGGTTTTAAAGCTTTTTTCCTTGATTTTTTTAAATGTTAGTAAAGAAATAGTTATCGTTAACGGATTACACAGCTCAACAAAAAAAATTTTTTGTTTCGTTGCCAAGGAAATTCGTACGAATTTAGGGTATTTTGGGGTTGCTGAATTCCAAAATGAAAGTAGTTTTTCCGATTTGGCTCTAGTTCTTGAGATAATGAATACCCTCAATTAATAGGACACGTAACCATAACGCGTGCATATGGGAAACTACCGGAACATTCTAGATGGTGAGACACGCGAATATTCTTAGTGTTTACTCCGCGATCATGCATCTCTTCCAATTGCTCACTCAACAAAACTTAAAGAAGAATATGAAAATATCAAAATGGTCCTGCAGAAACTCTGCTATCATGAGCACAGATGCCTATTTGTGTTGATCTAAAGATGGTAAACTTCTTGCTTGGGCAGCAAAGTGGATATACGAAGTACCCTTGTTTCATCTGTTTATGGGATAGTAGGGCAAGGCAAGATCATTGGAAAAAAGTGACATGGCCTTCAAGAGAAAACATGACTGTAACTGCAGCGAACATCATTAACGAGCCTTTGGTTGACAGGGAAAAAATCATCCTCCCACCACTTCATATCAAGCTGGGACTAATGAAACAATTTGTTAAGGCCTTGGACAAAGATGGCGATTGCTTCAAATACATTTGTAGATCGTTCCCTGGACTAAGTATGGAAAAACTAAAAGCTGGAATCTTTGATGGCCCTCAAATCCGTACACTTATCAAGGATTCTAATGTCACAAAATTTATGAATGGTGTTGAAGCTTCTGCCTGGTGCAGTTATGTCTCAGTTGTCAAGAACTTCTTGGGTAACCACAAAGCAGACAATTCTGAAGAACTGGTGCAAAACATGCTCACAAACTTTGAAAAGTTGGGTACTAATATGAGCATAAAGGTACACTTTCTCCATAGCCACTTACACAGATTTCCGGATAATCTTGGTGATTTTAGCGAGGAACAAGGGGAGAGGTTTCATCAAGATATCAAGGTGATGGAGGAAAGGTATCAAGGCAGATGGGACAGACACATGATGGCAGACTATTGCTGGAACCTCCAACGTGATTGTCCTGATAACCCACATAAAAGAGAATCGTACAAACAGAGATTTACTATACATTAATTGTAATTATGCGAATCAGCTTACTGTGTTTATCTGTTATTATACCGAATAAAATGCCATTATGTATTTCATGTGTTTACTTTTGTATGATTTGAGACAATTTCAATGCGATTTGTAAGTAGGCTCCGCCTGAACATTAAATTTTTTGCATTTTTACGTGTTTCAATGGGGTACCAATTATCTCATAAATTAGAGCCAATCTAGCAAAACCGATGTCATATTCGGAATCAGCACCACAAAGTTACCCCAAAATCACTCTAATTATAATATGATTGGCAATAAAATGAGTGTTGACCAGTGTTATCGTTAACTTCCGTTAACTTTGTAGTAAAATTATCGGATTATCGTTATCGGAGTTAAAAATTGGGGTTAACGGATTATCGTTATCGAAGTTAACTTTTTGGTTAACGGTGCCCACCACTGTAAAGGACGCATATTATATATTGTATATATAGTATTATGTATTATATTATATATAGTTATATGCATATTATATAATATATTATATATAGTATTATATTATATATGTATATATTATATTTATTATATATATATATTATGATCGGTCTCATCTTGAAAACTAGACGTGCTAGAGGAAAACCGAAAACAGATTTGGAATCAGCGTCCCAACAGCTATCTAGCTCACCCATAGTTATATCTGATGAAAAATACTTGTTGGCCAGTGTTAGTTGGTGAAAATAAAATTCTACTATTAAGCAACTGTTATCATATCTGTGCTCCAGCCCCCTCCCTCAATTACTGGTCCCGAAGGCTCCAGCACGGCAGGTCTAAATAGGTCCGTTGGGGCCTGTTTCGCTAGTTAATGCAATTTGACGTGAATATTAATTAGAAGTTTGTTTTATATTAACTGCCGAGAGAGAGAAATTAGTTTTAAAATCCCAGTTCGTATACCCAGAGAGCAGTTTTAAAATTTACAGTTGGTAACCCTGCGCCTTATTTTCAAAAAGATTTTCGCTGAAAGTTGTGATCGCAAGACGTATTGTGTTTCATAGTGGTGCTTTTTAATGTAAATTTCGTTAATTATAGTCGGCTTAGGCAGAGTAGATTTCTCTCTCTCTCTTTCAGTATCGTATTCATCTTAATTCGCCCCACCTTCAATCATCGTGTTTCAAAAGTTAAATTGAATAAAATCATATAAAATCTATTTCGGTTGTTTTGGCCTCCCATACGTTAGGCCTAATCAGACACACGCTGGCGAGTCAGCCGGGCACTGAATGCAGTTAAACGAAATTCAGTTCAGAGAAACAGTTAGAGCGTGTAATGCAGAATAAGTTAAATACAACAAATATTGGATCACCTGAAGATCAGGGCCCCCAGCCTTCTTTAGTTAGCCTTATAAAGTTAACTAACGAAAATATCACGACCTAACCTAACCAAACTTTAGGTCAACTGTACGCCCTTGACGATTGGTTAGGTTAGGTCGTGATATTTTCGTTAGTTAGCCTTATAAAGCCAACTAAAGAAGGCTGGGGGCCCTGATCTTCAGGTGATCCCAAATATTATCATAAGTAAATGAAAATAATGTTGATACAATAAAAATCATTATATTAAAAGACAACCACTACATTTCCCACTACAGTTTTGGCTTTAAAATCAATAATTTTTTTTGCATCATATCATTTGTCTAAATACGATATGCATTACTCCAAAAAAATTCCTGCCCGTTTCAGTGCATCAATTGTTGTTGATTTTCCATAAAATTTATCGTTAATTTTATTCTCCACGTTTTTCTCGATCGGTCATAACTTCGTGGACTTCGACAATAGAAATTTCATACAGTTTTGAAAAATTTGCATGACATTTTGGAGAAAATAACAGAACCATAACGGGAGTGAATCTTCCTCATTTTTAAAAGCCTCTCAAATAATTTTTGAGCATTCTTCTTTCTTTTGAGAAACAAAGTAAGATCTTAAAAGCTGGCCAATTCATGATAAGGCGATCAATTGTAGGCAATAGCGAAAGCCATCTAGTTGGAACGTGCCTTAAGATTACCTTAAGTTATTGTTGCCTTCAAATCTACAAATTGAAAGAAGGATTTGAGTTCATTTGGCATACGGTGAAAATTCACTGTATACTTTCAAAACAAGTATTTCCACATCAAAGGAAAACCTTTTAGAGCAAATTTTGTACAGTTGTGTAAAATATGACATTTACAGTTTGCCTTGATGATTCCTGGTACTTCATTTTTTTTTTTTTTTTTTCGTACACAGATATCTTTCTGCCATAATTTACTGATGCGTTATCAGCAGAGAACCCGGCAATATTTTTTTTAGCCAACTCATTTTTCTGAATTACAGAAATTATTTGATTTCTCTTGCTTCACTGGTTTCTTGTGGACCTTCATAGAATTCCAAAAGTCCAGTTTGGATACCACTCTCTACATAAAAATATTGAACAATAACACGAAATATTTAAAAATTTCCAGAGTTGAATAAATCTGAACCTGCAGAGAAATATTTCACTTCTTCAAGTCAAGAAGAATAATTCATTGCGCTGCTGATGCTAAAGCATTTTCGACAATGCTGCTAGTTTTTGTACATCCACATGCAATTTTTTTTTGCGATACTACAATCACTGAAAATGACACTGGGTAATTTATTTCAACAATCTTGCTATAGTGATGTTTAACACCATAGTATGTTGCTGTGACTTCTGCCGCCATTGTTAAATCATCTTTAGAATTAGTTTTTTTTTTTTAAACGAGTCATAGCAGCACTCCGTTTACTCTGCGTTGCGAAGTTCTTGTGTTTGGCTGAACTAGAACTGATTACGGACAGCTCATTCCCTCAAACTTCACAAAAAATGTTTGGTGGCAAAGCCTACATTCTATTTCAAACTCACTTTTTTTCCACCAACCATTCAAACATTTTTTTATCCATTCAGCGCTGAAGGAACAATAATATTTTTTCTTTTTTGGAGGTGTTGCATCAGACATGGTAAACTAATACTTAGCGGTAATCAATATCAGCAGATCCAGCACAAAAGACGCTAAAAATGCAAAAACAATGAAAGTTTTTTAATTATTTGAAATCCTATAATGCTAATCATATGTAACGCATAACACTGCTTCAGTTAAAACAAAAGCCGACTGAAATACAGTAAAATCGCAGAAAGATTAAAATTTTGAACTTATAAATTAGAAAAACAGTACGTTTAATTAGTGTTATATATATATATATATATATATATATATATATATATATATATATATATATATATATATATATATATATGCTGATGCCCGGATCATCTTTTCACCCTCCATGAAGGATGCCTGATCTTACTTTCTCATCAAAACTAAGCTACCAGGCTAGACTTATTAGCTCTTTCTTACACAAAACATTCTCCTACTTCTGTCTTCATATTCTTTCAACATTTATCCTTTAATCAATAACCAATGACAGAGATGGCCCCCACTACCCAGCGTCGTTAGGTGTGAAGAATCTCTGGGGTTCCGCCTGACTGTCTTTAATTCCCAACAAGGTTCAGCCTCGATGAGGACATTTGTCCGTGACTGGAGCCTCAGCAAGTTGGTGAAACAACTGAAATTAAGTCCTAACTCTGAAGTAAAATGAAAGCAAATTGAAATTTTTTTGTATGCAGGAAGGAGGGGCCAAGGGCGAATGTCCGCAAAAACGCCCCTCTCTCTCCCATAGAAGAAGAAGCGAGCCAAAATCAAGGTCCACGGTTTATGATATGCCTAGCAGCCTATGTAAGAATTCACGTAAACTTCCGAATATTGTTAGCTCATACGAGCTGGGTATAATATTACTTTAAAATTAAAAAATGTTAAAAAATGACAGCGAATTATTCTTTCATATTCTTTCATATTCTTTTATGCATTCTTTATTTTCGTGGATAAATTTAGAAATTAGATTTAATTTTAATGACTTATTACAAAAAGAAACTTCATTTATTGCCCGTTCCTTCCACGTTATAACTGACCCAAATTCGCACTACTTTAATACCATCCTTATTATCGTCGACCGACAGGCACATGGCGCCGAGTTGTCAGTTTTTAAACATATCGCGGTCTTTACTGACGCCCTTTCACCTCCCTCGTATCATATCTGAAACTCCTTTTAAGTCACGTTGCTGAGATTCATATTTTTTCGATAACGCAATGACGGAGTCTGAAAGTCGTGAATTCGTCTGCCAGAACAGAGATAATGAAAAGATTACATTTAACTGAAAAGCTCTTTGCTATTCTTTGTTTATGAAATGAAGGTAATGTCATGGACTGGAATTTACTTGCGAAAATTTGCAATTATCATTATAAGCATATAGAGTAGAATTTGAACGCACAAGGACAAATATGAGCGATAAACTGACGGCGAATTTAGGTGCATATAAGAGTGAGAAGTGTTGGTAAAATAACATCTCCTTCAAAACTGTGAAGAAAATATTTTCTAACTAGAGTATAGCTACTTTTTGTAATATTACTCCTTGTCGCGTTGGACGACATCGATGTATTGTCATGAGGGACGAGATGAAGTTAACTCGGGTACAGAAGCAAACGTGACAACCGACTCCTTTATTTCACCAAACTTTTTTTTAAAGAATAATTACTATCTTCTTTCGTACGTGCTCAGTATTAGAACTTGCGCACAACCATAATAAAATAATGTAAAATTAATAATGTCTATTATTATAACTACTAAAAAAAAATAGGAAGTAAAGATTGTAATAATTCCCAGTATTATAAGGAGTGCGTTAAATATATAAATACAATAACTATTTAATAATCGTCGTAGTAAAGGAAGGCTCGTTGCAGTGTTTGGAATGACTTCTTTTTTCTCCTTTTTTGTCTGGGTGATTGTAACTTTTTGTCGCTGTGAGATTTGTTTTTCTTCCAAGTTCCCCTCTTTTCATTAACAAAAAAAAACAGTTAACATCTTTCCTCTTATTATTGGCAAAATAATAAAATAAATAATAAATAAATATATATATATATATATATATATATATATATATATATATATATATATATATATATATATATTGCAGTAAAAATCCGAAATCTGTCAAAACTGGTGCCACCTAAGGCTGTCGGGGCGAACCTGAAATATACGGCTCACATGTTACTAAACCTACTTTTAGTTTTACCCTACTTTTAACTAATTGAATGCCCGGTTAAGTCAACTGTACGCCCTTGACGATCGGTTAGGTTAAGTTATGATATTTTAGTTAGTTTTAACGAAAATATCACGACTTAACCAGTCGTCAAGGGCGTACAGTTGACCTAACCAGGCATTTAATTAGTTAAAAGTAGGTTAAAAGTAAGTATAGTAACATATGAGCCGTATATTTTGGGTTCTCCCCTATAGCCTTGAGTCGAACTAGTAAAAGAATTTAATTACCGGAGTTTTAATAAGAGAAATACTCGTACAAAAGAGCTATAGGTAATGCTAAGTTTAAAAGTATCCAGAATATTACAACTGCCATTAAAATTAATAATGTTTTAGATAAATAATTTCCAAATGACATTAAACAATAGTATAAAATAGTATTTTATTATACGCATTCGACATTCGGCATTCGGCATTCAACGAAAAACATAGATTTATTTATATTCTATTCGCTTTTGAAAGTATCATTTGTTACCGCAAAAACCACGCACGCAACTACGCCCACAGTGCTAATTTCTTAGACCTATTTGGTCACATTAGATCAGTTGTAAATACACGTTAATTGAAATATACGAGGAAATAGCTTTTATTCTCACAGTTTTTAGTAAAAGAAATGATTTAAACATATTTCGTGGGATACTAAAGTAAACAAAATTCCGATATCGAATTTTCAAAAAACATTTGTCTCGTAGCAGTGGATCTGAAAGGGATATATAAGTACATGAGAGTCAATTTTATAAGGATTTATTGCACAGTGATTCGCTAAACATAAATATAGCCTTCACTCTGTCGCATAAATTACTTTTGAATCTTCAATTCCAACTTTTTTACTTATATATATATATATATATATATATATATATATATATATATATATATATATATATATATATATATATACACACACACATGTGTATATATATACACCACACAATATTATAACTCGCCATTATTGTTAATAATAGTAATAATAAAGATAATGAGGATCATATATAAACAGATATATTATTATTAGTTTTGAGTATGCTTCCAGGCAGTTGTTATTCAAGAATAAAGTCGTTATCTATAATGACACAGCTTAGGGAAATGGCTTATTCACCAGATACTTGTATAAAAAGTATTTTTTTCTCTCTCTCTCTCGAATATATAGAATATAATATACACACACACCATTATATATATATATATATATATATATAATATATATATATATATATATATATATATATATATATATATATATATATATATACAGGGCGTCCCAAAAAAATGTACACACACTTTAACAGCTGATAGCTCAATTGATGTTTCTTTCTTTCCAAGTTAAACCCATTAGAATTAATAATGGCAGTCAGACTAAGCTTTGAACAAAGGAAATTCATTCTAAAATGCTACTGGAAGTGTGAAAACGCAGTTGAAGTGCAAAGACAGTTTAGGAGGGAGTTTCAAACAGATCCACCAACGCGACTTACCATCACTCGAATTAGAGATAAGTTTGAAGCCGATGGAACTGTTCAGAATGTCCACAAGAAGCGTTCCGGAAGACCACGGACATCGACAAGCCCCACAAAGCAAGAAAGAGTACTGGAAACGTATCACCAAAGTCCAAGAAAATCTGTGCGGCAAGCGAGTCGTGAGGTAGGAATTTCAGAATCGTCTGTCCAACGCATTTTGAAGCGCTGTCAATGGAAAAGTTACATTCCAAGATTAGTCCATGCTATTAATGAAGATGATGATCCGGACCGAAGAGTGGAGTATTGCGAGTGGTACTTGGCACGATGTGGATGTGGATTGGACGAAGGGGTTTCGTAGAATACCCTCCGCGTTCACCAGACCTCACACCACTAGACTTTTTTTTATGTGGATACTTAAAAGACAAAGTCTACGCTATAAAACCTGCAACAGTCGCTGAATTGAGAGCAGCCATTGAACGAGAATGCACACAAATACCAAACGAAATGTTTCGTGATGTTTGCGATTCCATTGCTTCGCGTTATCAGCAGTGCCTGGACCAGAACGGACGTCAGTTTGAAAACAGGCGTTGACAAAACAATTAAATAATGTCTGTAGATTCTATTACATTTTGAAAATGAAATGTATTTTAATAAACATTGCCTTTATAAGTATTTAAAGTGTGTATACATTTTTTTGGGACGCCCTGTATATAATTTAGTGGTGGACCGGATGTCAGTTTTTCAACATCTGCGGATACGGATGCGGATTTTTAATTTCAATATTCGCGGATGCGGATGCGGATGCGGATATTTAGTTAATCTATCAATATAATATAGAATTATGAATGTATGACATAATTTTTCAAATTTCGTGATATTACTATTATGGCAGGCAATGCATAAGAATTAAAATTAATATTAATGTTTTCATTATGATAAAAATAATAACTTTCTCAAGAGTTTCAGCCACAGAAAATTCAATGAAACAAGTTTCATTCAATTTTCTGTGTTACCAGCTATTTATATTTTGAGGTTTATATATTTGTTTGTTCATTAATAATTAATACTTTACATGAAATGTGCATGACTGGGCCTTATAAGCTACTTTATAAGCTAATTTAATTGTAAATTGCATAATTTATTAGAGGTAATATCCGCATAACATCAGCAATCAGAAGTGCGGATGCGGATGTTAAAAATGATGGGGATGCGGATATCCGGTCCACCACTAAATTATATATATATATAAAAAATTTTCTATGCAGGAAGAAGGGGCCCGACCACTCACTCATAGAAGAAGAAGAGAGCCAAAATCAAGGTCCAGGGGTTTCGAGATGCCTGGACACTCTGCGTTTGAAAGATTGGAAGTCATAGACAGGGGGAAAGATGGATTGAGGAAGATTGTTCCAGAATTGACCGGTTGAATAGATGAAAGATTAAAAAAATTGATTAAATCTTGCGTTAGAGAGTTGGACAGAAAAGAAATGAGAATGTGTCGAAAGTCTAGTGCTGAGTGCTCTTCTTGAAGTTGGAGGCATGCAGTTAGAGAGTTCAGAAGAGCAGTGCCCGTTATAACAGCAATAGTAAAGAGAGTGTGTGTGCTTTGGTTGCTTTACTTCGTTACAACAAAGGTCATGTGACAGAAGGGACCTACAACTTTACGTGGATCAGAACCATAGGTCGCTGCTTCATCTGAACGTAGAGGACTGTCACCCATCATCCAAACCCTACCCAGACCCAGTGTCGCTTAACTTCACTGTTATATGAGAAACAGTGATATGCCAACATGGCCACAATGCAGGTATATATAAAATTCTTTGTAGAATTGGGTAATATGTGCGGGTCGGCTAAATTAAGTATAGGTGATGTAGATGTATTAAGGTTAACCAGTGGTAATTTCACATACGTTAGTGATATGAGTGGTACCACCAGGTGGATTGATCATTGCCTCGCTTGTAATAATTTAAAGGATCGAATTGTTAGCGTTCATATTCTGCATGATTTCCTTTTTTCTGATCATAGACCGTTAGAACTATTAATTAATTTTACCAATTTATACGCAACACGACATAACAAGAACTCAATAGGCAAGAATAATCGCGTCGATTGGTCTAATGTTAATATACAACAGAGAACAGAATACAAAGACAGAACAGGTCACCTCTTTAATAATTTAGAAATTTTGCATCTTGCCTGTAGTAATCCTTGTTCAAATGATTCTCACTGTAAACTCATAGATAGGTATTATTTTTTAAGAAGATAGTATCCCTGTTAAGAAGAGTAAGACCCCTGATTAACTCTTAAAACTATCATACTAAGATTATTCCTGGATGGAATGATTTTATTGCCCTCTTGAAGAGGGAATCGAAAGACGCCTACGATTTGTGGTGCTTTCATGGTAGATCCAGATTAGGACCATTATACATGAATATGTGTAGAAATAGGGGTCAGTATAAGGCGCCCATAAGGCGATGTAAACAGGAAGAAGATTCTATTCGAGCATCAAAAGCCTGTGAAACTCACATAAATAACGATAATAACAAATTTTGGAAATTTGTTAAGAATCAAACGGGTGTCAAAACTGCCCTCCCTCCGACAATCGATGGGGTGTCGGAGGAGGATGAAATTGCAAAGCTGTGGAAAAACCACTACTCTAACATTCTTAACAGTGTGAATAGGGATAATCTTAAGATAGATTGCAGCGAAACGCCTGTGGGAGGGACAAGAGAAAATACTTTGATATCAGTTCCTGAAGTAAAGAGGTTAATTAAAGAGTTAAAGACTGGTTCTGCGTCAGTGGTAGATGATCTATCAAATGAGCACTTAAAATATGCCAATGACGTAGTATGTCTGCTTATATCATTGCTCTTATCAGCCATGCTTGCTCATATCTATATCCCTGCAGAGTTCATGAGGGTATATATCTTGCCCCTGGTCAAAAATAAGTATGGAAACATTCTATCCAGCAATAATTACAGGCTTATTGCTGTCGCTTCCTGCTTCTCGAAACTACTAGAAAAACTCTTGTTACTCCGATTAAATGATTACCTATGGACATCTCCTAATCAGTTTGGTTTTAAAAAGTCCCACTCAACTGACCTGTGTATCTATGTACTAATAAGGAAATATCTAAATACACTGACAGTAATTCAACTATTTATAGCTGTTTCCTAGATATACAGTGTTAGTAAGGTATATGATAGACTGAACCACAATATTTTATTTAAAAAACTAGAAGACAGGAAGGTTCCCATGTACATATTAAATTTATTGAAATTTTGGTATTCCCACCAATCTTTTACCGTTAGGTGGGGCAATGTACTATCCGAATGTTTTGGCTCCTCTTGCTGGGTGAGACAAGGTTCCTTGCTCTCTCTCCTATGCTGTCAATGTGTATATTGACGGATTAATTGGGGATGTTGTGGGATGTTGTATAGATAACACAAGGATAAATAACTTAGTTTATGCCGATGATATGGTGTTAATAAGTTCCTCTGTTAAAGGTCCGGATCGGCTACTAAAAGTCTGCTAAGTGAATTCACAGACATGATATTCTTTTTAATGTTACAAAAACTAAGGTTATGCAATTCCACCATAAAAGCTGTAATCAGCCAGTTGATATAAGGTTTAAAATGAGAGGTGAAGTAATTGAGGAAGTACAAGAGTTTAAGTATTTGGGTCAAACTATCACCAGCTCCTTGAGTGATGACTCAGATATAATAAAACAATTTCGAAGACTTTGTGCTAAAGCGAGTATGACTATAAGGAACTTCCGGTTCTGTACAAGTGAAGCTGAATACACTCTCTTTCGTACTTTCTGTAGTAATGTATACGGACAGCAACTCTGGGTGAATTATAAAAAAGGTTCTGGCAGAACCCTAAATTTGCTTTACAACAAGTCTTTTAGATTCCTACATAAATTACCCCCGAGATGCTCAGCTTCACAAATGTTTTCTACCCGCAATGTCCTGAGTTTTGCGGAGATAACAAGACGTGCTCAAAACAGTCTAATGGAAAGAATTAAAAAAACAACCAACCAGATTATCCAAGCTCTCCATGAGTCCTGCCGTTTGTCTTCTAAACTATGGAATTCATGGTAAGAAAACGTCTGTCTGTAGCTTCACTTAACTTTGACATTACTGTATTATTTCTAATTAATTGTATATATTTCTACCCTTAATATGTGAACTATCATTGTATTATTAATATTTGTCCTATGGTCTATAGTCTGCCAATAAACCTTTTCATTTTCGTTTTGGCATATATATAGTTGCACGTGAAAACTTGGGTACTGAATACTAAATTTTTGAAAATGCTTAAATTGAGATGTATAATGTATCCAAAGTATAAGTCTCCAGACATAGTATGTATAAGGCTATGAACATATATTTATAAAAATAACGAGTAAGAATAAGTGGACATCACAATAAAATAGATGATGATGAGTGTTTCTCAAGAATGCATCACAAAAATATAGGCATCCTTAAAATCAGTAACTCTTAAAACGTCTAGTATGCACTAATATATGACAGGAGTACCGTCCACAGTCATCATCACTGCCATGCAAAGTTTAGACTTAGAAATATGTACTACATACAGTCGCTCTAATATGTATACTTTCGCGCATCTGGCTTGAAAACAGCGATTTTTTTATTCAATGTCATGCATACCAACGATGAGTTCATTAAGAGAACTTTCAGAAGAGCTAAAGCCAAGAGACTGTCGACGTTTACAAGTCTTGAAAAGGCTACAAGAAAATAGGCGTCTCGGCCTACCCGTCACTACGATCCAGAACGTCATAGAGAAATGAAAGTAGTTTGGTATTTTTATATTTTTTAAGATCAAAATTTCGAAAAAAAAAAATGGAATTAATTTTGTATCAGATTCTTGGAGACACTGACTTCGGAGCAATGTCAAAAATATCCTCCAAAAATTAAAAGCAACATTCTCAGCTAGTCTGATGAGACAAAACTCGAACTTTTTTACCACAATCAGAAGAGGTTTGTTTGTAGGGAAAAAGACAAGTCATTTAATAAAAAAACACCTTCCCGACAGCGAAGCACGGTAGCGGATTAACCATGCTTTGGGTCTGTGTGTCATCTGAGGGTACGGCAATTTGGTCCGAACTGATGAAGCAATGGATCAGTAGATTTTGGAAAAAAAATCCTTTTGCCTCCGGTGAGAAAGTTGACGATAGATCGTAGATGAATATTTCAACAAGATAATGATCCGAAACATGGATCCAAAAGCACAGTAAAATGGTTGGAACAGAACGAAAATAAAGGTTTGGAATAGCCTCCACAGTCTCCAGACTTTAGTATCATCGAGCGTCTTGGTGAAGATCTGAAGCGAGTGTTCTATGTAAGAAACAGTGGTCATGGTTACCGAAAGAGCGAATCCAGAAGAAGTGTCTGCTTGTATGAAGTAATTCTAAAAAAAGTAAATTCTACGAGTTGCTGATTTGAAGGGTACCTAAACTTTTGTGTTGCACTCTTGAGGAATAAACATCAGTATTAGTGTTTGTATTTTCGATTTCAATACACAGGTAGGTCTCGTTTTACGCGCTGGTTACGTTCTTAGGAAAGAGTGCTACCCGTAGCGCGATTCCGCGTAAAATGAATCCTTATTTCTCATAGACCCCATGTTATAAATGCGCGTTACGTTCCTCAGCGGCGCGTAACCACCCAGGAAACATTATACTAAGTCAAATTAACCATAAAACCAAAGTCAAATAGTAAGAAACGTGTACCATAATACTCATAGAATCAATTCGACATAATAAATAACTTATAAACTAATATTTAATCATATTTAATCCTAATTAATATTGTACTTACCTGATGCGGAGTGGTCAAACAGGTTCCAAAAGGGGAAGGGAGGTAACAAGCATTTGCACATGTTCAAACTTGTTCGTTCGCGCGGAGCGGCATGGAGGTTCCGGGCGGAGTGCGTAGTACCGGATTATATAGCGCGTGAAATGAATTCGTTCCCTAAATAATTTAGCGTGTTATAGCCATTCCGCGTAAAGTGGTACCGCGTATAACGAGACCTACCTGTATTTGTTATTCTTTATTATTATTTTTTTATTATTATAAATATATGGTCATAGTTTTATACATACTATGCTAGGCATTTATACTTCTCTGGATGCGTCACAATTCAAACATTTTAAAAACTTTGTGTACCAGTCGAAACAACTTAGCAATTTTTGGAATGAGAGAGGTATTAAGAAAAATTACCCGTAAAAAACCTTGTCCAAAAGAGTTGCATCACCCAGAAACGTTTGACTGATTTGACTGATAAAGTCAAATGAAACCCATATCCCACTTCTGAATAATGATGTGTTATTGATGTATTGGACTTCACACCACTTTGTAGTTTAAATGGACTTATCGAGAAACTGCAAAAATTTGAAACAATATGACATATTAAATCTAATATAGCAAATAATAATTACACAAAATCTTTTTGAGAAAGTTTACAAATCTTGACAAGTGTTTCTAAATTCATTATCAGTACTCAAAAAACATCAATGATGTTATAGGTCATTTCTGTTAATACCTCTCTCATTCCAAAACATTTTAAGGATCAATGAAGAAAGCCACCCCCAAACTGGTCGGGGGTGGCTTTCTTTCATTGATCTGTAAGTTATTTAGGTGGGTATGTCATTTAGGTTAGGTCTTGTACGTTAGTTTAAATGTAAGATTTAGGTTTAGGTTGTCTAAGCTACTGTATAAATAGTGGTGGAGAGAGTGACTGTTAGTTCAGTGATCTTTTCATGTTTCTTCTGAAAACATCAGAGGTGTCCCCGTGGCTCAAAATATTTTTAGAACTGTCGTATTATCAATAATAAGTGCAGAAGATACTCTCACCTGAAGATCAGGGCCTCCCCAGCCTTCTTAGTTAGCTTTATAAAGCTGACTAACAAAAATATCATGACCTAACCTAACCAATCGTCAAGGGCGTACACTTGACCTAACGATTGATTAGGTTAGGTCGTGATATTTTCGTTAGTTAGCCTTATAAGGCTAACGGATCAGTGAAAGAAAGCCACCCCCAAACGGGTCGGGGGTGGCTTTCTTTCATTGATTCCATTTTAAGGTGTTCCAACTCTTTTGGACACACGCACACACACACACACACACACACACACACACACACACTATTAAACTCTGCAAAGTTCTTATAAAACTGAAATTAATGATTTTTAAATTAAATTTGCCTTAAGGTATAAAGCTATAATTAACGCCACGAACCAAACATAAATATTTTATGTGGGTCGAGGACATTTTGTCTCGTGTGTGTTGTGTGTGTGTGTGTGTGTGTGTGTGTGTGCGCACGCGCTAATTTTAATTTGATTGTGGGTCGATTATAATGCAGATGTTGTACGGGCCTATATTTATCTGTTGGAAATTCCAGTGTGGCCCTTTTTCTCTGTAATTTTCTATTTATAAAGAAAAAGTTGTAAAATAGAACCTAAAATAGAAAAACGTTCCCGAAGTTGTCATGCAAATGGTCTCGAGTTCTATAAGATTCATGTTTAGATTCTTTAGTAGGTTTCAATTGTTAGTCATCTCATCCCGAAAGGGCTAAACTAATCATTGAGGAGGGACAGAAACTGGCACAGTCACTCAGGCTGACTAATGCAGCCCATTGCGTTAACGCCTGTATTGTTTTTACCAGCATCATCGGGATTCGAAACCCTGACCTTAGTATCTTCACTTTGCTTATATGGAAACGGTATTTACCCACTGACACGCGAGCGCCAATCCTGTGAAGGGGGAGGGGGACTACAATTTAATAATATCGTGGAAAATATATTTGTAATTTCAAATTCCTTCTTTGATTTTATTTAATGAACCAAACCGACCTATTATACTGATTTTAAATTCAGTGATCTCGCTTCCAATTAAACATCACAATGAAATCAGGATCATTTGAAGTCCTTTTCTTTCTTATCTCTTCCTAAACAGGATCATAAAAATTTAATAAATTTAATTTTATATTTATACAGTATATATAATATATATATATATATATACACACTTATGTTACTTTATGTGAGTTCGAGCGACGGTTCAGGATCGATCTGCGGTCGACCCCTCTGCAGCATCCCACCTCATTTGCGGGATTTGGTGAAGGAGGGAATTGCTATCTGATCTTCTCCTGTCCTCGTAGCCAGCCACGCATTGCTAGTCAGGGACTTTGCACAGGAATCTGTCCAGCTAGTTCTTGAAGTTATTCAGGTCGGTGTACTGGAGATTCCTCACTTCTTTTGGTAGGGCATTGAAAAGCTTTGGGACTCGTATTCTGAGGGTATTTTCCATCCTCGTTTTCATGGCCCCTTGTCCTCTTCTCTCATTCCAGGTGATTCCCATTATTTTTCTAGCCGTTGTGACTTTGATTTTATAGTGCTCTCTGAATTCTGCATCCGACGACATTATTGCTCCAAGATCCCTGACTTGTGGATTTGGTGTTATCCGTTTGTCTTGCAGAGTTCTGTACCCTTTATTCTGTAGCTCCTTGTTATTACCATATCTTAGAAGTTGGAATTTTTCTTCGTTGAACTTCATAGTGTTGTCTTCTGGCCACTGGAATAATGTTTCAATGACGTTTTGTAATTTTTCTATGTCACCTTCGTTCAATATTTCCTTGCATATCTTTGTGTCATCTGCGAAACATGATACAATACTGTCATTGATATCTGCATCAATATCTGCAATCATTATTATGAACAGCAAGGGAGCTAATACTGTTCCTTGTGGGACAGAGCTCTCTACTTCCGAGACTTCCGATTTAACTCCATTTACCATCACTCTTTGTGTTCTTTGCGTCAAGAAATCAAATATCCATCTTCCTAGCTTTCCAGTAATTCCTGTATGGAAAAAATAGGTCCTGCTCCAACTAGAGTAGCCTAAACACAGCCTAGGCTACGTTGAAGATGGAAGACCTAGGCTAAAGATGAACCATATGTCCATAAACTGGACTTCCATACTTTATTGTTCGACAATTACAGCTGAAATGTCAGCTTATTTAACCTAAATTTAGTAACCGAAGGGAAATTTATGAACTTCTTACCTTGAAATGATATAAAATCTTAAATTTAATTTTTTTGACACCAATGATGAACTTTTTATTCCTGCTTCTTCTTCTAACCCTTTAGTTGTTCTTATTATGGAGAATTTTTTTCTTCCAAAAAACATGTTGCCATTTCTAGCTATGGGATCTTTTTTTCTTTTCATCCCATATTTGTTTCTTCGTTGGTGTCTTTTTAATTTTTCTCAGCAAGAGTTCAAGTTCTCCTTCTGATTTACTTTTATTGTTGTTATTTTTTGAATGTCAATGTGACTTATCCAAGATTAGGTGGGTCTTCCATTTCGGTACTCCCTCCCAAATTTTCCACACCTGTATTCTTAAGTTTGTGTGCTATATATATATATATATATATATATTCATGAAATGGGCAATGAAATGGGCAATTTCACAAACGCGGCGTAATATATATATATATATATATATATATATATATATATATATATATATATATATTACGCCGCGTTTGTGAAATTGCCCATTTCATGAACTGGGCAGCATCGTGTAGGAGATTAAAAGTTTCCTACATATATCACATGTGTGCCATTTGCATATTTGTATTGACCTGACCTGACTTGAATTTGTATTGACCTGACCTGAAATGACTTGACTTTATCTTTGGGGACGAATATGAGGTCAAGGCGGACTATAAAAGGGGGAATCATGAAGACAAATATGAGTTCAATTATATTTAAACAAAAAATTTAAAGGACAAATAAAACAAACAACTTTATTATTATTACTTAAGTGAATCTACTACGCGTTGTGGCTGTTTTTCTCGCTCACTGAGCGATTTCGATGTCTTTGCTTGTTATACGTAGATGTTTGTCAGTCGATTTTGACCTATAAAATTATTTGCTGCACTTATCTGACATGTTATAATTATAAAGGTAGCTTTCACTGAGAAAAACTTATTTAATAATAATTCCTTTTCTGTATATATATAAAATATATATATATATATATATTAGTCATAAATGCCAAAGTTACTGTAACATTTGTGTAAATTTTCGTCCGTGACCATTTTTTAGCCAGTAGGTTGAATACGTTTTATATTTTGTATTTAAAATTTTTAATCACTTTCACTCGTGTTAAAGTAGGGACAGTTGTATAAGAAAGTTTAGAGAGAGTTTTTTTTTTTTTTTTTTTTTTTTTTAACGACACTGATTATTTTTTTCGAATTTCAGCCGTGTTTGGATTTTATTATTCGGAATTGAATAAGTCGTCGTTCATGCTTCCTCAAAATTTACACACCCTCTGATTTGTTTTAGGTTAGGTCACGCTAAGTTAGGTTAGGTTAAACTGAGTTAACCTAACGTAACCTAACTTAGCGTAACCTAAACTCTAAAAAGTAGATCGTACAAGAAAGTCGGATTTATTTACAAAGCTCGACCTAATGGGTATAAAAGGTGGCTTACGATTGGCGCTACTTGGGGATTTAGGCATATATATATATATATATATATATATGGCCTATAACTTGGTTTTGCTTTCGCCCGAATTGTTCATTCTAAGGAAGGTCAAACGTGTTGCTCCACCTTAGACCTACAACTTAATATGGAATCCGAATAACAACCAGATATTATAAAGTCCTCGCCCGGACTCGATCTCACGACCTCCTGATCAGCAGCCCAGCGTCTTAACCACTGGGCTATCCAGGGTACCGTACCTATTTATCTACTAACTAATTTTATTGCATGGAAAGATTAACAGCTAGGTGAGCCGTGCGCCGCCTGCTGTTGCCGGGAAGCGAACCCGGTCCGTTTGATTCGTAGTCGCCGATGCTACTACACCACCGAGGCGCATATACAGGGTGATTCAAAAGTCAGGTTACATAGGGCTTTTCTGTTTCTTTGCAGGTAAATGAGTTATAAGATGTTATCGAAGGAGGAGCGCATTGATGTGATATTCCTAGCTGGCTGCACAAGTGCATTGCCGTTAACGGTGGCCATATCAAACATGTGATGTGACTATTCCCCTGTATCATTACATAATACAGTATTTCCCTATATAACCTGACTTTTGAATCACCCTGTATATATAATATAATAAAAAGGAAGACCAAGGACGCAACATACAGCATGACTTTAATATAGATCCAACGTTTCGAGGAATACAACCCTTATCTTCAAGACAAATTATAAAATTATGAAAAGTAAAAGATGAGCAAAAATTTCTTAAAACAAAGTAAGAAATTATTAAATAAGTCTTGCAGTAAAAGATTCCAAAAGCTAAATTATAAATTTTAAAAATTCTAAAAAATAAAAGATAAGTAAAATTTTAAAAAATAATTACCAAAGAATTATAAAATAGATGTTACATTAAAATATTCTAAGAGGTAAATTATAAATTATAAAATTATAAAAAAAGTAAAAGGCAAGTAAAATTTTTAAAACATTTACAAAGATAAAAAATATGACATAAATCCTACATTAGAACATTCGGAGAAATACGAAAGTTATGATTTGAAGAAGGTTTAAGTTTAACAAATATTTATTTTAAAAAATTCCTATTATACGTTTAAGATTTCCAAGAAACAAACGTATCAATTCTCTCTCTCTCTCTCTCTCTCTCTCTCTCTCTGTATATATATATATACACACCTTACTTCCAAAGTAGAATACATTCTATCACACCCTCCTTTCGCTGAAATCTCCATTCTAGATTTCAATGTTCACCCATAACCTTTGTCTTTCCTCCCATTTCACTTACATCCCTGGTGAACTAGCTTAACCTTCTCTATCCTGAATAACCTAGAATAAATTGTACAGCATCTTACGCGTATCCCCGATCGCCTTGGAGATAGGCCCACTCATCCTTCTCACTCTGTCGAACTTTTTTCTCCGTTGGACTCCTCCGGCCACATTCTGTTTCCTGTCCTAGCGCTCCAGTTCAACGTCTGGATTTTCCCAAGTGGAAGCGCCTTTGGCACTTTGGTGCTGCTGAATGGAAGGCCCTTAGGAGGTGCTTCTTTGATTTCCCATGAAATGATTACTGCTTCCGTGGCCAGGGCTTTTCCAAGTGCGCTGAGCGCATCACGGAGGTGATACTTTCGGGCATGCAGGCATAGATTCCATATTCTATTTCTACTATTAATGCAAAAAAAACCTTGGTTTAACCTTGCTTGCTCTAATGCTACCCGCAACAGAGAGGAGGCTCTTAGAAGGTACCATCGCCATCCAAATCATGACTCACTCAGCTTATATTCCTGCCCGAAATCGTGCAAAAATCTGTTCTTCAACTCGCCAAAAATTCCTTTATCAGACAAAAATGTGAAAACCTATCTAATTCTAATTCTTCCCTTTCTTTCTGGCACCTAGCTAAGAACCTCTCCAACAACTTTACTTTTTCTTCTTTCTCTCCTCTTTTCCATTCTGATGGCTTAGTTGACGTCTCTTCTAATAAAGTTGAACTCTTCGATCATTCTTTCGCCTCCGACTCAACCCTGAATGATTATTTTATCTGACTTAATTATGTCTGAAATTAGAATCTCTTCCAAAGATGTTTTTTTGCCCTATCTGGGCTCAACTCTTGGAAGGCGTACGGTCCTGGTGGTATCCCTTCTGTTGTCCTCAAGAACTGTGCTTCCGTGCTGATACCCTACCGAGGCAAACTCTTTCGTCTCAATCTTTCTTTTGGTACTTTTCCTTCCTGGAAGTTCGCTTTCATTCGGCCTGTCCCAAAGGACGGTGTCCGATCTCAACCCTCCAACACAGGCCTGCGAATGAGAACTTTGTAAGAGTTGTTTTCTTACTAATAACTGATTTTATATAATTCAACTACACTGATTTCGAATAAGGTGTCCATTTTTTTCTATCACGCAAGGATTTTCTGCAAACTGGAAGGGAAAAAACAACAACATAAATAAATATTATTTATTTCAATTTACATTAGGTACCTATTTCGCTTTGTTATACTAATTACAAATGCAAACAACTTTAAAAAGAAGGAAGACTATTAACGTCAATTACATATTCATCTTTATTTGTCCTGAGTTTTCTTATGAGATATATGCCTTTTAGTCTCGAATGTACGCGCTGTTCCTTTTCTTTTATGTAATAATTCTGGAGTATCCCGTTTCAACATCGAGCAGTAATCAGCCATCATGCTGATGTCCCACCTTCCCTGATATCTCTTCTCCATTTCTTTGATGTCTTGGTGAAACCAAGCATTTATAAGCATTTATAGGCAGTAGTTTTTAATCAAAATTTAATGAAAATTACTTACATATGTAATATGAAATATGACATTTTGTGAAAAATCTGTACGTGATGACAAAAAATGAATATTATTTTTGGAATCAGCGTGCAAAACGTACTATATAAGTGATAAAATATTTCGGACAACAAAACCATAGCAGGCCTGTGAATTATCATCCAATTGCTTTGATTTCTTGCCTTTCAAAAGTTTTGGAATCTCTCCTTAATCGGAAGATTCTTAAACACTTCTCTTCTTACAATCTTATTTCAGATTGTCAGTATGGGTTCCGCAAGGAACCCTCTACTGGCGATCTTCTTGCATATCTCTCTCTGACCCTTGGTCATCCTCCTTCCGGGATTTCGGTGAAACCTTTGCTATTGCACTAGATATATGAAAAGCTTTTGTTAGAGTCTGACATAAATCCTTAATCAACGACACATAACTCAGTGCTTCCTTTTCTTTTAACATTTTTGGTGTTTCCTTTTCTCGTGATCTTTCCTGAAAATATTACATATACTCTCTTTCTAAAACAGCTCCTAAGAGGTTAGGTGTGTTGTACCGTTTCCGCGATTTCTTCACCCCGACTCGACTCAGTTGCTGTCTCTGTACAAGGGTCTTGTCCGCCCCTGTATGGAGTACGATTTTCATGTGTGGAGTGGCTCAACCCACACAGCTCTACTTGACCGGATGGAGTCAAAGGCTTTTCTTATCAATTCCCCGCATCTTACTGACTGTCTTCAATATCTCTCTCTCTCTCTCTCTCTCTCTCTCTCTCTCTCTCTCTCTCTCTCTCTCTTTAGTATCACTATTATAACGGACACTGCTCTTCTGAACTCTCTAACTGCATCATGCCTCCTCCTTTAAGGAGAGCACGCAATACCAGAGTTTCGAAACATTCTCGTACCTTTCCTGTCAAACTCTCTAACGCAAGAGTTAATCGGTATTTTCAATCTTTCATCTGCTGGTTCAACCGGTCAACGCTGGAACAATTTTCCTCAGTCCATCTTTTCCCCTGTCTATGAGCACCAATCTTTCAAACACAGAGTGTCCAGGCATCTCGAAACCATTCGACCTTGATTTTGGCTCTCTTCTTCTCTATGGGAGGTGTTTTTGCGGGTGTTCGCCTTTGACCCCTCCTTCCCGCAAATATATATATATATATTATATATATATAATATATATATATATATATATATTAATATATATTATATATATATATATATATATATATACAGGGTGGGCCGTAAGTTTCCATACATAGGAAAAATAAACATTTTTTTATGGACAACCATTTTTATTTATATAATATGCTCTACATGGTTGCCATTGTTTTGAAAACACATTTCAATACGTGTTCCCCACTGTTGATGAACACGCATTAGCACAGTTGACGTTATGCTTGTAATGGCGTTGGTGATACGTTCCTTTAGATGATTTATGTCTCGTATCTTTTCCTGATACACCATGGCCTTCAAGTGCCCCAAAGATAGAAATCAAGGGGGTGAGATCTGGGGATCTGGGAGGCCACTCCACAGGACCACGCCGACCAATCCAAGCATCCGGAAACTGCTGCTGATCCAAATACCGACGCACGTGAAGACCATAATGAGGTGGAGCTCCATCTTGCTGGAAGTAAACTGGGAAGTTACCTTCCTCGTTTAGCAGGGATGGGAAAATCTCTTCTTGCAACATGTTAAGATACCTTTCGGCATTAAGATTTCCACTGACAAAATTGGTCCAATAATTCTGTCACCCCATATCCCGGCCCACACCATCACTTTACCGGCACCTTGCATCTTCGTCGGACTCAGCCAGTTAGGGTTAGCATTACTCCAATAACGTATGTTTTGCCGATTAACCTCTCCATTGACGTAAAAATTTGCTTCATCAGTAAACAATATCTTACAAACGCATATTCTTAGGGTATCTGAAACATAAAAACAAACGTTTAAATTTTCCTATGTATGGAAACTTACGGCCCACCCTGTATATATATATATATATATTATATATATATATTATATATATATATATATATAAGTTCATAATGTCGACGTTCGACTATATGCAAATATATGGATTTCGAATTTTAAACTACATTTCAGCTTTTCAGTGAAAATGACTAACCTAACCTAACCTAACTCAACTTAATATCCTGACATAAATTAAACTAACTTTGTAGTATCGACATTTTGTATGTAAACATTGTCAGATCGACTTTATTCTGCTACCTGATATATATATATATATATATATATATCTATATATATATATATATATATATATATATACACACACACACACACAAAAAAAGGCCTTAGTAAATCCCTCTCGCAGAGAAACCTATATATATATATATATAATAATAATAGCTATTAAAGAGCAAAGTTCCTCTGCTGTACGTTCATCAGTTATATAGCGACGGTAACGTAAAGGAAATTGCAAGGAAAATACAATCTTCGAGAAATGGACTTTGAAACTGAATAGTGATGAAGGGAGGAAGCGTTTGAAGTAAGATTTCATCGAGAATCTGCATACAATCAAACGGTGTCGAAAAGGAATCAAATATTAAAAGTAAGTCTATTGACTGAAGCACGAATTAAATGTTAAATCAAATGATGTAGATATAGCATGTGTGTTGGGATGGGATGGGGTGAGGGTTTTCAGTATTAAGGGTACAAACTGGAAAAGGGATAATCATATCATTCGTATATAAATCTTATTCCTCGCTTATTATTATTATTATTATTATTATTATTATTATTATTATTATTATCATTATTATATACGCGTACATCTTCGCTACGAAAGGTGGAAAAAAAAAAGAATTAAAATTGTATTTGCTTTTTAATTTCTAATCCCTGAAAAGAAAGAAAAAAACTGGTATGCCAAAATACGATATTCTACAATAATTTCTCTATACATTTTAGGAGAAAAAAAGCGAAAAAAAACCCCGTAATTTTTGGCGTCCTTTCGAGTGGTGAATGTAATTTACATTAATGGTTTCTGACTCCTGAGAATCCATAATTTTGATCAAATGAGGAAAAACTCTGTTTAATTTACGAAAAAAACAACGTAAATGAAATGAATTAATAACGCAGTGAATGAATAAATTGGTGAAATAAATTAAATGAATGAATTAGGGGTAATAAATAGACAGGAAACTTCGAATTTAAATAATTTAGAAAGTACTCGGAAGGTTTAAAGGGAAAAAAGACTTTGATAAAGATAGATGGATCGATAGAAAGGAAGAAGGGTCTTTTATTTTATATGGGTATGTATTCCCTACAGTCTGTAGTTTCTTCACGTATCGTTCGTGCCAGTACAACGCATACGGAATATATTACTGAATAATACAGTATTGCACGTACATTTGCGGAAAAAATCTGCGGAAAATAAACTGAAAATATAAAATATCTTAAAAAAGCAAAACGAAAAAAGTAAAGAAAATTTGCTTATTCTTTTGGCAGTAGCGTTATGCCCCGCTTTCCACTCTTCATACGAATATTGGGTACTGAATACGCTAATTCTCCAACGGATGGCCCTTTCCACAAAAATAAAAAGTATTCCCCCACCCTTTACTCACACCCAATTCCCTCCATTCCGATTCATAAATGTTGAAGTAATCCTTAATACAAATGTTTTACGTATTGTTTCGGCGTAATGAAAATGTAAATATGCTTTAACCTTCTGAAGAAACGTACACCATCGCGTTTCCTTTTAGTTAATTAAAATAACTAATACCATATAATCAGTCACGACGTTGAACCTTTCTCCCAATTTAAGTTTAAACTCTAGTTTTCACATCACCTTTATTTATTTCAGTATTTATTTAATAATGTCTCATAAGTGATGTCTATTTACCGTTCATTCTTTTCTTAATTTAATTAAAATTAATTTATGTAATTAATTCATATCAGTGAAGGAGATAAGCTTTTATCGCGTTTATTTTGCATTTTCTTCAGTTTTCTTTAATTTTAATTTGGAACGTCTAAGAAAGCTTAATATATATATATATATGCACTAGAATCACAAAATAACACGTGACCTTATTAATAAGCAAACAACCACAAGGAAAAGGAAACACAAAGTCCGAGCGCTTTCGTGATATATTCACATTATCAAGAAGAACAGAAAATAGACGGAGATTACAAAGTATTTGAGTTAAATAGACAAGCAAAAAATTCACAATTGGCACCTCAAATTAAAGGCCTTAAAGCCCTCTAAAGATTTTTTTTTCCCCAAATTGATAACATAATCTGTAGGCAGCTAAATAACTGAATAACTGAATAACTGAATAACTGAATATCTATACAGTATATATTTTTTATTCAGTTATTTAGCTGCCTACAGATTATGTTATCAATTTGGGGAAAAAAAATCTTTAGAGGGCTTTAAGGCCTTTAATTTGAGGTGCCAATTGTGAATTTTTTGCTTGTCTATTTAACTCAAATACTTTGTAATCTCCGTCTATTTTCTGTTCTTCCTTGATAATGTGAATATATCACGAAAGCGCTCGGACTTTGTGTTTCCTTTTCCTTGTGGTTGTTTGCTTATATATATTATATATATATATAATATATATATATATATATATATATATATATATATATTCTGGAGTTTTCTAATTCTACGAGGTATTCTCATTACCTCGCAAATTTTACTCTGTACGATAGTGAGGTATTTCATCGAAGAACATCCAAGAAGTTTAATTTCAAACGACGTCGGGGTGAATGTGCCCCAAGGGTCACCTGAACCAGAGCAGAAACAGAATAAGCGGCCAACTCAACTCTACCTGATGCCAGCAGCCGGGAGCGAACCAGCGCCACACCGCTCGGAGTCCGCCACTGCAACCACTGAGCTACCAGGCGCCCTAGTGATGTATTTGGCTCTTTGTAAAATTCAAATATCTTAAAAACTATTACTCACACCCTAGGTGAGATTAGGTTAGTTAAGGTTACGTAAGTTTATAGGTAAGGTTAGGTTAATTTGGCTTAGTTACGAAGCTGACCTTACAAATCTGGTAAACCTAACGTGTGTGTGTGTGTGTGTGTGTGGTGTGTGTGAAACTCATTTTAACTCGGTCGGCTCAGCTGTCTTGACGACTTTCTATTATTATCATTATCGCTGGTCATCAATTCAGCGCAGTTCGTGCTGTGGGTCCCCTTTATCCCGCAGGAGGCGTCCGACTCAACCACCCACTGTGATCCATTTGAGAGCGACAGCTTTCCGGGCTGATCCAGCGCCAAGAAACATTGCCATAGCTCACGTCTCCCCTAAAAATTGGCTTCCATTTCCCATCATTATTATTCCATCGGACGTATTTGGACGAGAAATTAATACGCACCAATTATGTAACCAATAATGCATTTATAACATAAGAACGTGGAGAAAGGGATAAAGTAACATATATACATATATATATTAAAGGCCTTTGTGTATATGCACAATCATATAATATGTTTAGAGGTTTGAAATACGCTTTTCCACAATGTTATATATATACTGTACGACTTTGAAAATTTATTTGTGCGTTCAAATAAGAGAATGCTTTAGAGGAAAAAGCTTTTTATCCATAAGAGAATTTAGTTAACAAGAGAGATTAAAATTTACTATAATCCACTTTAACACCTCCTTTAAACTATTCATACGTAATTAACGTCTAACTGTATGGAGAGAGAGAGAGAGAGAGAGAGAGAGAGAGAGAGAGAGAGAGAGAGAATCAACTTTGACATTAATGTAGTTTCCTGCGGGTCTATTGCGAGGAATTTGCCAGACTTAAGTCTTTCTCTGTGATCTAATCCTCCAACAACTCTGATGGTCTTTCAAGTTGTTATTATAATCAGTGGTCACAGTTTCAGTAGATTTATCTTAGTTTTTAAACATCTTTCTTAAATACTCTCACTTTCTTTCATTAATTCCTCTTTGACTGTATTTATTCCTTTCCCTAACTGTATTACAGTATGCTTTATTTCATTAGAAATAGCGCTATTCTTTGGAATAATCTTTCGTATACTTGGAATCAAAAAGGAAAATGTATTACATAAAATTTATCAGTAAGAAAAACTATATTTAGTATTTAAGAATTTAAGAGAGTAAAACATTGGTTTCTGTAAATATATTCAGAAATTTGCTTCATTATATATTTAACAAAAGAATATTGGGAAATTTATGGATAGAAAGTCTAGACTAAGGATTAGGCGGCAATGGT
Organism: Bathynomus jamesi; assembly: GCA_023014485.1. Classification (NCBI taxonomy): domain Eukaryota; kingdom Metazoa; phylum Arthropoda; class Malacostraca; order Isopoda; family Cirolanidae; genus Bathynomus; species Bathynomus jamesi. The sequence continues at coordinate 16,581 of JAJOZX010016320.1, read as the reverse complement.
TCTCAACCTTTTTGTGTCAAAGGTCCGTAATTTTGAACTAAATTCATCGCAGCCTGAAAAAAAGAATATATATATATATACAGGGTGGTGCAAAAGTCTGGACCCATAAGCAATTTACTATATAAAAAATATCTTTCGATTTTTATAATCAGTGGTTTACGTTAACAAACCAAGAACAATACAAGCGCTAAAGGATAACATCACAACAGAAATTGAAGCCATAAGAACGAATATTACTATGCTTACAAATGTGCAAAGGTCTTGTGTCAGCCGAGTAGAAAAGTGTTTGGAAGAAGATGGACATCAATTCGAACACTTATTGTAAATCTGAACTAGAACGTTAAATTTAACATAATTTAGTCACTGGTGTATGGCTAATTAAATTTCATTTCATAATAAACGTCCTGCAGGCCACACTTTTTTCCATATAAACCGCCTATGGGTCCAGACTTTTGCACCACCCTGTATATATATATTATATATATATATATATAATATATATATATATATATATGCCAAGGCGCGGCTCGTTACAAGTGACGCATTAGCAGATTAAAACTGCTAACTCATAAATGCTGGAGAAAGTCCGCTAAATTTCTATTTATAATAATTATATATTTTGGCTATAATAATAATAAAAAAAATTCTCTATTGAGCTGAAAAAATATTCAATACTTCGATTTTAAAAGGTCCTGTTTCGTAAAATTAATGTGTGGATGTGACTAGGAGGTTTTTTCCTGAAAATTCTTGCGGCTTCACGCATGATATTCCATTTATGTAGGCTGACCATATTTCCTTGAGACAAAAACGGGACATTGGGATGGCAAAACAGGGACGGGGTTATGTAATATTCTGTATTCATGAAAAAGTAAGTACATAAACATATTGAGCTTACAATTATTCTTCAGTGACAGAACCCATACAAAAACCCATACAAAACGGTACTGTCCCGTTCAAAACGGTACTTATGGTCAGCCTACATTTATGGCATCCTAGCGTTGCACCAGATAGTTTGAATAAAATGCTGGTCATTGCCTCGAGTGCGGGAGGGTTAATACACAAAATGCCTCTGGGCACAAAAGCGTCAAACGTTTCCTCAGTTGTTTAAGTGCATGACAGGTTGTGTTAATTTTATTCCGTCGTAGTGCATATTAAATTAATATTCAAACTGCGGATCTTGAAGCATAGTATTTAGTAGAGACGTTCGCATGATTTTGGAATCAATCCCGAACATGTAAAGCTAGGCCATGGCCACGCACTATTGAGGCATCAAAAGTGAACCCTTGATAGCACTGTGCCAGTGTCTCTACTAGAATATTACGGAATATTAGATAGTAATATACGTAAGAGGATTGACACTTGAAACTGCTTCTTGATCTGCAGTTTCGTCTTTTACTCAACTCAATAATTCACATGGGGCCAGACTTTTGGTTCATCCTGCAAGATATATATATATATATATATATATATATATATATATATATATATATATATATATATATATACATACATACCGTTAATGGTTTAAAATGTCTTCTGTTCGAGTTCGGAATCTAAAAGAAAATGTATTTTTAGTGTCCTTTGACGGCGATAATGAGATTGAGTGAGAACTCAGCTGTTATTTCCACTCCACGTTAAAGAAGAAAAAAGAAAAGCTACTTTGCTTCAGATCTAAAATAAATTTTTAGCTGAATAACGTCGTAAACACTCTTTGATGTTATGTTTTGAGAAAAGACAACTCAAAGTGTGTTTTCAGTGAATAATCGTGTTTTTGAGTTATGCTCCACTGTTCTTGCATCCGAGTACATTATTAAATCTCTCTCTCTCTCTCTCTCTCTCTCTCTCTCTCTCTCTCTCTCTCTCTCTCTCCATATATATATATATATATATGTTAGCGTTGTCTTAGTTAATTACGAGAAGACAATTAAATATGAGTAAAAGCTAAAATATGTCATCATTTCACTCATGTCGACAGTATCTAATAGCAGTAATGGGTTCCATATAGGAAACTAAACTGCAGTGAAGAAGCCTGATTACTTGCCAAAGAAGAAGACTTAAAAGATGACATTTTTGAAGACTAAAATATGCTCCCAGTTTCAATTCTGTCTTTCATAATTTTGAGAAAACAGAATAACGATCAAAGGACATGAATGATATAGTGTACAACCTCATAAAGGCACACCCACACACTAAGGTGGCCGGACAGTCCGCCTTTTGAGCACTCTGTCCTCCATCCGAGGCCACCTTGAGCCGGACGTTAATTTGTCCTCCTTTTTGGGGTCTGGCTAAAAAGAATTACATAAATTACCTCAGGTACACTTAAAATAGCGGGTACTGAAGGCCATTTTTATTATATGTAGTTGGCAACACTCCTGCTAAGCCGCATTTGTTTTCAATTTCATGACTACGAGTCCGACAGTCAGTCTGCCCAACGAGTAAAAATGAATATTCATTTCTTTCAGTTATACCTTTGATAACCTTTGGTAACCTTTGGTTAGCTTCCACCCGAATTGTTCATTCTGACGAAGGTCAAGCGTTTCACTCCACCTTAGACCTACAGTTTAACGTGGAATCCGAACCACGCCCCACCAGCAGCCCAGCATCTTAACCACTAGGTCACCTGGGTACCCATTTATCTACCAACCACTTTCTTTTATTGTGTGGAAGAATGAACAGCTGGGTTTTGCTGCGCGCCGGCTGCGTCACCGGGTCTCGAACCCGGGCCGATGGATTCGTAGTCAGCGACGCTAACCACTACACCACCGAGGCGCATTGGTGTGTGTATATATATATATATATATATATATATATGTGTGTGTGTGTGTGTGTGTGTGTGTGTATAGTATATATAAGTTATATGTTAACGTACGGCCACATACGCAGTTTCCTTCTTTTTTGGAAATGGCCACCCTACCACACACCCACACCCACGTTCCTCTGTGTGTGTGTGTGTGTTCTTGGCTACCTTTACGAAATCGATATACTCCGAGCTAATCTTAACACGAACGTGTGTGTAGCGACATTATCCATATTGCCATAGACTCAAACTTATTTTCTATTGAAAATCATTAAATATTGAAGGGATATAATATAGATTAGGCTAAGTTACGTCAAAGTACGTAATTGGGTCAGACGTTGCCATCCGCAAATGAAAATGTGAAAATGACGCGGTTCTATGCGGTAGCCACAACTGTGTGTGTGTGTGTGTGTGTGTGTGTGTGTGTGTGTGTGTGTGTGTGTTTCCCTTCTGGCCCGCAAAGGAAATAGAGAATAAGATTCGAAATAAACTAGTAAAAATACTTTAAAATTTTCCTTTGTAAAACGGAATAAAATATTTAATAATGTTTAATTCAGAATATAATTTCAACATTAAATAAAGAAGGTGTGGAAGGAAATCCCATCGAGATGAACATACATTCGACATTGCTGAATTATTTTGTTTACAAAAATTAGTATTATATACTCTCCAGTCAGTTAAAGCTACAAGTGAAAATATCAATGAATGTGAGAACGGGCCTTTTCCAAAATTTGGACTGTGTCCTATTTTTTTGAAAATAAGATATTTAATGTAGATTTTTACGCTGATTTCAAAAATGTGAATCTTTTTTTTGTAGAAATTATTATTTTAAAAGTTACACGGTGTTCTAGTTTACGTATACAGTATATATATATTTTTGCTACCCGCACGAAGGTAGAAAAAATAACTGAATGCCCGGTGGTTAGGTTAATTGAATGTCCGGTTAGGTCAACTGAATTTCCGGTTAGGTTCATTGAATGCCCGGTTAGGTCAACTGTACGCCCCTGACGATTGGTTGGGTTTAGTCGTGATATTTTCGTTAGTTTTAACGAAAATACTACGACTAAACCAAACCAATCATCAAGGGCGTACAGTTGACCTAACCTGGCATTCAATGAACCTAACCGGGTATTCAGTTGACCTAACCGGGCATTCAGTTATTTTGTCTACCCTTCGTGCGGGTAACAAATATATATATATATATATACGTAAACTAGAACACCGTGTAACTTTTAAAATAATAATTTCTCCAAAGAATGACTTACAGTTTTGAAATTAGCGTAAAAATCTACATTAAATATCTTATTTTCAAAAAAATAGGAAACAGTTGAAATTTCGGAAAAGGCCCGTGAGAACAGCGAATATCGATCGCATTCCCTGTAGATTTAATATTGGTTTGTCGAGTTGAATTTAATCCTTTATCATTATTATTTTATAAATGACAGTCTTCAAGGTGTAGTGAATACTCTTATTTTAGTTTAAAGATAAATGTTAATTTTACCGTCTTGAATTTCGGAATAGTATAAATTCATTTTAAATTAGTTACCCCATTATAATTCAATTGTGAACCACATTAATACTAATTTTATGTATACTATATTATTTTATTGTATGTAAACATAATTAATTATATATCACAATTGTCAGTTAATTATTTATATTCAAATAATTATTTTAATCTAATACCATGTCCATTTTACAAATAAATAATAGAAAACCAAAGGTTATATTTTCCACCTTTGGTACTGTCGCAGTTTCGCCTAACGGACTCAATACGGCTAGTGAGATAATCACTGGTTGGCACTTAACTAGCGGCAGTGCTTATGGCTACATCATCCAGGTTAACCTATACCGGATAGATGCGCTACGGTCCCAAGCCGTAGCTTGCCTAGGCCGACGACGACGACGTAAACCAACAATTGGTGACCCCGGAGCTGGATTACCCTTCTACCCGAACGACTAGGACTAGACTGTAATGTCGTTCGTGCCCATCACCCCCTTCACCCGAACGACTAGGACTAGACTGTAACGTCGTTCGTGCCCACCACCCCCTTCACCCGAGCGACTAGGACCAGACTGTAATGTCGCTCGTGCCCTCTGCCCCTCACCCCTGCCCGTGCGCTCTGTGCCTGCGCTCGTCTCAACCTCCACTCCTTCGTTGGGAACTTGTCGTCTTGCTTGTACGTTAGCAAGCATAGGAGAAGATGCCTGACGACGCTGGTGCCATCTCCCACTTGAGCGTAAAGCTCCCCGTCTTCTGGCCGGGTGATCCATTTATTTGGTTCCACCAAGTGGAATCACAATTCAACTTGGGAAGGATCACCGCTAGCAGGACAAAATACGATCATGTTTTGTCCTCTCTACCAGCGAGCATCATCTCTGAAGTCCGTGACGTCATCGTATCTACTTCCACGAGTGAGGACCCGTACAACGATCTGAAGTCTGCCATCCTGTGCCGCACCACTGTCTCCGAGCGTGAGAAACTACATCAGTTAATCTCAAAAGAAGAACTTGGAGACCGTAAGCCCACTCAAATGCTGAGGGCTATGCAGTGCGCTCTAGGCGAACGCGCACAAACCTTCGATAAGGACATCTTTAGACAGTTGTTCTTGCAGAAACTTCCTCCATCAGCTCAGCGTGTCTTGGCCACTATGGATCCTGCTACTCCAGTTGATAACTAGCAGAAACTGCCGACAAAGTAGTGGAGATTGACACAGCTCCGGTCAACAACGTGAACACACAATCGGAACTGGAGTTGAAAGTGAAAGAGTTAAGTCAACGACTCAACCACGTTTGTTCTCTGCTACAAAATCAACGGCAAGAAGCCATTCTCGGTCAAGATTTACGAAGAGGCATCGTTCGAGTTCCGGGAAGATCTGCTTCTACCACTCGAAATTTGGAAAGAAGGCTAGGAAGTGCATCTCCCCTTGCAATTTTTCGTCGGGAAACCCAGCAGCGAGTCCTAATGGCGTCTAGTACTCGCACTGCCAACCTGTTATTCATAAAGGACAGGAACTCTGGTGTCAATTTCTTGGTTGATACCGGAGCGTCAGTCAGTGTATTCCCTCAAAAATCTGGTCATACGCACTCGGAATCTCCGCCTCTATACGCTGCTAACGGTTCACGCATACCCACGTACGGTACTCAGTCGCGTGAACTAAACTTGGGCCTTCACCGATCCTTCAAGTGGATTTTCATCTGTGCTCAAGTGCGGCATCCATAATCGGCGCTGACTTCCTCCAGCATTTCAAACTCCTGGTGGATCTTGACAAGCGACGCTTATGCGACCAGGCCACACTGCTTTCTGTTCTTGCCAAACAGGTTGCCCTTCCGGACGCCTCGAACTCTGCACTTTCCCTCGTTCCCCCTAATTCCATGTACCAGTGCCTTTTCCAGCGATATCCAGGAATTCTTCAACCGATGCAGATGGGTGATACCATTAAGCACACCATTACCCATCACATTACAACAAAAGGTCCCCCTGTGTTTGCAAAACCCAGACGTCTGCCCCGGACAAACTGAAAGCTGCCAAATCGGAATTCCAGCTTATGATGGATCTTGGGATAATAAGACCTTCCAAAAGCAGTTGGTCCTCTCCCCTACACCTGGTCCAGAAGAAGTCAGGAGACTGGAGACCATGTGGGGATTACCGGTTTTTGAATTCGACAACCATCCCGGACCGATATCCGGTACCAAATGTCCAAGACTTTACTTCTCTTCTCCACTGCAAATCTATCTTCAGTAAAATAGACCTCGTTAAGGCTTTCCACCATTCCCGTAGAGCCTTCGGATATTCCCAAGACTGCAGTTTGTACACCATTTGGGTTATTCGAATTTGTGAAGATGCCGTTCGGGCTACGGAATGCTGCGCAAACCTTTCAGAGGTTTATAGATGAGGTCACCAGAGGCTTAGACTTTGTTTATGCCTACATCGATGATTTGCTTGTGGCCAGCTCAACGGAAGAGGAACATAAGGAACATCTTTCACTCCTCTTTCAACGCTTAGAACAATACGGTGTTACTATTAATGCATCTAAGTGTGTGTTTGCACAGCCAACCTTGGAATTTCTTGGTCACACGATTTCGCAGCACGGAATTACCCCCCTTCAGGACAAGTGTGAAGTGATAAAAAATTACCCAATGCCAAATAATCAGCGTGAGTTACGTCGGTTTCTAGGTTTGGTAAATTATTACCACAAGTTCATTAAAAACTGTGCTAGTGTTCTTGCTCCTCTACACGCTATGATCACACACAAACGCAAGGTAACGAAATTGGTATGGTGTAGCGATAGTTTACAGGCGTTCGACAATGCCAAAAATGCTATCAATAGTGCATTGTCTTTGTCATTCCCTATCAGTGATGCCCCCCTAACTCTGACGGTCGATGCCTCAGATGTTGCGATCGGTGGGGTGTTGGAACAAACCATTAACGGTCAACAAGCACCCATCGCGTTTTATTCGAAAAAGCTGCAGCCAGCCCAAACGCGTTATAGTGCTTTCGGACGTGAACTTCTTGCTATTTACTTAAACGTGAAGCATTTTCAACATTTCCTTGAAGGCCGAGAGTTTTGTGTTTTACCGACCACAAACCTTTGGTCACTGTCTTCAATAAAAACAGCTGTAACCACTCTCCCAGAGTCATCAGGCAACTCGATTATATCTCGCAATTTACCACAGATATCCGCCACATCAAAGGTGTCTTGAACACTCCAGCGGATGCACTCTCAAGAATAGAGATTACTTCTGTTACCCTCAGCTCTACACTGTGGAATGCTATTGCACAGGATCAAGATAAGGATACGGAACTACAAGAACTGCTCAGAGAAGACTCCACTCACTCACTTTCCCTCAAGAAAATGAGTATGCCAGGATTGTCTGTGCCCCTCTATTGCGACGTATCAACAGCTGCTATTCGCCCTTATGTCCCTCCATGTCACAGAAAAGCAGTCTTCACGGATCTTCATAAGCCCTCCCATCCTGGTATCCGTGCTTCGCAACACCTGGTTACCTCTCGCTTTGTTTGGCCCTCGATGCGGAAGGATGTCAAACATTGGACCAAAACGTGCCTTGCCTGCCAGCGTGCCAAAGTCCAAAGGCACACCAGGTCCCCCTTTGACGCATTTCCGCCCCCATCCCAGCGATTTGAAATAATTCATGTAGACATTGTTGCCCTCTTCCAGTGATTCAAGGCCAACGTTATCTGCTCACCTGTCTCGACCGCTTTTCAGATGGCCTGAAGCCATCCCACTTCCTGATATCCAAGCGGACACTGTTGCAAGAGCCTTTCTTCATGGATGGGTATCAAGATTTGGATTGCCGACAAAAGTCATCACTGACCAAGGTCGCCAATTTGAGTCTTCGCTTTGGAAGAAGTTTACCAGCTTGTTGGGTACAGTACATGCGCATACCTGTGGCGTATCATCCGCAAACTAACGGCCTCGTCGAACGCTTCCATCGCCAGCTGAAGTCATCCCTTATGTGTCACGAAGACTCCCATTGGATGGATAAGCTTCCACTCGTTTTGCTTGGTATTCGCTCTGCATTTAAGAGTGATCTGAAGACTACAGCGGCTGAACTAGTCTATGGAACAACACTGCGGCTACCAGGTGGCTACTTCACTGCAGGGGATAAGTCATGTGATCCTACGGAATTCGCTCAAACACTTTCCTCTCACATGCAGTCCCTTCAGCCTGTTCCCCCTCGATTGACTACCCAACAGAACATCTTTGTTTCCCCGCCCTCCAATCTTGCACCCACGTTTCGTTCGTGTACCTCTCCCAAAACGGCCTCTCCAATGTCCATATGACGGGCCCTATGAAGTTCTCCGACGTACGCGCAAATCATTTCTCATCCAGCGCGGTTCCAAGGTCGACAAGGTTTCTATCGATCGTCTTAAGCCTGCGTTTTTGGAATCAACCTTAAGCGAGGTACATGTAGCTACCAAAAGGTCCAGGGGAAATCTGTGTCGTTCGGAACTCTTTGAACTTCCTCTCTGGTGGGGGAGTGTGTAGTGAATACTCTTATTTTAGTTTAAATAAATGTTAATTTACCGTCTTGAATTTCGGAATAGTATAAATTCATTTTAAATTAGTTTACCCCATTATAATTCAATTGTGAACCACATTAATACTAATTTTATGTATACTATATATTTTTATTGTATGTAAACATAATTAATTATATATCACAATTGTCAGTTAATTATTTATATTCAAATAATTATTTTAATCTAATACCATGTCCATTTTACAAATAAATAATAGAAAACCAAAGGTTATATTTTCCACCTTTGGTACTGTCGCAGTTTCGCCTAACGGACTCAATACGGCTAGTGAGATAATCACTGGTTGGCACTTAACTAGCGGCAGTGCTTATGGCTACATCATCCAGGTTAACCTATACCGGATAGATGCGCTACGGTCCCAAGCCGTAGCTTGCCTAGGCCGACGACGACGACGTAAACCAACAAAGGTTTCCTTCTCAAGTGATCGTCACAAAAGATCTAGAGGAAACAAAACTTCTGGGTACAGGTATCCCCGTTAGTTAGCGATTCGTAAATTGACGAGGTTTTAATTTATCCCATTTTTTCGAAAGTTAACGAAAACGTCTCGTAAGTTAGCGAGCGTTCGTTCGAATTTCCCGCCCCCGATAGATAGCGTGTGAGGGACGAGCGGGCCCGCTTTCTCCTAGCATTAGTCTGTGTTTACACTCGGCCGGGGTAAGCTTAATTTTCTAAGTTTTGCGGATAGTATTGTTATTTTTTTTGTAACAAATTATGAATAAGTGTATAAAGGAAAATATACCAAAGAGAAAATATTGAAAAAAATGGGTTTGGGGCGAAAATTAGGGTTGATTTTGGCTGGTGCCGCACGTATCTCAATTTTTCCCATAAGAAGTTAAATTCGTAAGTTAACGATTTCGAAAGTTACCGAGGTGTTTTTGAAAGCATCCTCGTTTTAACTTACAGGGATAGCTTACGAAAATCCAAACGCAGGAGTAGATTTCATGCTTAAAAATTTCTGTATAATCTTTGTCCTGTCCGATCGGTAACCCGTTATTGTACAGGGTGTTCGAAAAGTCCCGTCACCCCCTACAAAATGTACATATTGTAATACCAATTTTATTTTTGTGTGATTAATTGATTTTGTACGTGATTCACCGACATTTTTTTCTTTTCCAGGTATTAGAGTTGTGTGAACAATGCCAAACCAGTCCACTTACACTCTGGAGGAAAGGATAGTGATGAGCACATGGGCTCATGAAAGGTCACATACTGGCAAAACGATGCACGATATCCAGAATGATTTCAACACAAGATTCAATTAGGCTGCACCACCAAACGAGACGGTATTACGCTGGGAGAAAAAGCTGTTTGAAACTGGCTCCATCAAGGACAGACCACGGTCGGGAAGATGAACAACGCGAGCAGAACAATATGAAGGTGTGATTGCATCGGTGGCTCGTTCATCGAAAAAAATCACTTCGGAAACGATCACAAGAACTTGCAGTCCCCATGTCCACAATGAGAGATCACGTGACAAAAGATCTCGACATGAAACCATACCGCCCGTCATTTGTTAATGACTTTAGCGATACAAACACGCAGTAACTGTAATTAGTAACTGTATTTACTGTAATTAAAGTATTGTTGCTAGTGACTTGTTTCTTAAATTACACCTACCACATATAAATACAATTAATCACACAAAAATAAAATTGGTATTACAATATGTACATTTTGTAGGAATTGACGGGACTTTTCAAACACCCTGTACAGTATTTAAAAGGTTTTCAAGAAATTTGTTCCTTAACCGATCTACACTAAATCTGCAGCACAGTGAGATATTTAGGTACAGCACAGAGTACGCACCATGTAAAGTTTTCCAAAAATTGAATCATTTCGAAGATAGTGGTAACTGTGTATAGTTGTAACTTAAAGAATATTATAGGTTCCCTCTCAAGAGATCTGCAGCTAATTTCTAAAACATATCTTTCGGTATTCATAGGTATTTAAGCATAACATCAAGAACGTGAATTTGAATTAAATTGAATTGAATAACCTTTATTGCTAAAATAAATACAGTACTTTTACAATTTACAATGATAGAAATACTGTAATTGTGAAGCTGACATATTATTTTATTTGGTCCTTAAGCTCTTGGCTTTACTGGGCTCTTAATTAAAAATAAAACAAATAGTTATTATTAATTAAAAATAAAAGATAGTTATTATTAATAATACATAAATCATGAATAAGAATTATTAATTAGGGTTTGCATTAATCTTGCATTATTATTATTATTATCGATATAAAACAAATACAAAGTCATTATTAAACGTATGATACTAGGGGCACTCAATATATTTTGCCCCGCCCTTTTTTCTTAGCTAAATAATAGGCCATGGGGCTGAAATGCCTTTTGGGCCGTAAGTTTGAACTTTCTGCGCTTCACATAACCGGATTTTTCCAGTTTGAACATCCCCTCCTTGTATAAAACTGCTTTTAAACGCCCATGTATAAAACCAATGGTTAACGCAGTTTCGAAAATGGCGTCTGACAGTGATGTGCATCGTAAACAGAGAGCTGTTATCGAGTTCTTAACCACAGAGAAGGAAACAGTTGGAAATATTCACGAATGTCTACAAAACGTTTACGGAGATGCTGTTGTTGATCGAAGCACAGTTGGACGCTGGTCTAAACGTTTGAGATCATCGGAGAGAGGGAGAGCTAGCCTCGATGATGAGCCACGCAGCGGTCGCCCGGCATCGGCTGTGACATCTCACACTGTGCAACGTGCTAACAACATCATTCGATCAAATCGGCGTGTCACATACAAGGAGTTGCAACTGGAATACTCAAAAGTGTGTTCACGGTTTGTTCCTCGCGAACTGACTGAAGATCACAAAGCCCAAAGAAAAGAAATTGCTTCTGAGTCGTTGGTTCGATACGAGACAGAAGGGGATGACTTCCTTTCACGAATTGTGACTGGGGATGAGACTTGGGTATGCCACTATGAACCTGAAACAAAACGCCAATCCATGGAGTGGCATCACGCAGACTCCCCACGCAAGAAAAAGTTGAAAATGGCTCCCTCCGCAGGAAAGGTTATGGCCACCATCTTCTGGGACATGAAAGGGGTGATTCTGGTGGACATTATGAAAAAAGGACAAACAATCAATTCGGAGGCATATATTGCTACCCTACAGAGACACCAGAGACGTATAAAGCGAGTTCGACCGGAGAGAAAACTGGAAGACGTCCTTCTTTTACACGATAACGCAAAACCACACAACAGTTTGCAAACAAGAGAGGCCATCACAAAAATGCGCTTGACTGTGTTACCCCACCCTCCATACAGCCCGAATCTGGCACCTTCAGACTTCCATTTGTTTGGGTCAATGAAAGACACTATTCGTGGAAGAAAGTTTCAGAGTGACGAAGAGGTTGTTGAAGAGGTTAAGAGGTGGCTCCAGCGGAACCCAACGACTTTTACCAGCAAAGAATAAAGGCCCTTGTTTTGAGGTGGAGGAAAGCCGTAGAAAAGGATGGACTATGTGGAAAAATAAAAACTTGTAAAAAAGGTTTGTAACTACCTATGTACAAAATTTCTGGAACTTACAAGAAAACTTGGAAAGAAAAAAAAAGGTGGGGCAAAATATATTGAGTGGCCCTCGTACTTATATTATACGAAGAAATCAGTATTAGACATGAGAGATAGAAGATGAACAGTAGCAGGTAACGTACATTTAATCCTTGATTACACACGAGAAATGAATAAACAAGAGCAATGTACATTTAATCCTGGATTTATATTAGTATTCCATTATTAATCGAGATTTCAACTTTGTTTTAAGCGAAGTTACATCCACAATATTTTTTATATCAGCCTTTAAAACATTCCATAGTTTCAATCCAATCAAAATGGATAGTTTTTGAGATGAAGGCAATCTAAATTGAGGTATAACATGCTTTGATCTATTTCTGGTCTGATCTGAGTGGATTTCTTGATGAGTTACAAAATATTTATTTGCCTATTGTAAATTAATGACTTTGTTCTTACACTTGCAACTAAAAATAAAATGTGCCAGTTTGATTATATTTTTGAGCTTTAGTAGTTTCAGTTCTTTACATAATGCACAAGAATGACCATGAAAATCAGCATCAGATAATACCCTTACTGCTCATTTTAGGATGACAAAGATACTGTTTAAACTATTGTTAGCAGAGTTTCCCGAAAAAGGATGCAGTACGTTATATAAGGACGAACAAGAGTATGATACAGAGTTAATAAAACCTGTTTAGGGACTACATATCTCAGTTTAAACATTATAACAACGCTCCTTGAAATCTTTTTTACGATATAATTTACATGATCACTCCATTGCAAATTCTTATCTAGCATTACACCAAGAAATTTTGTTACAGTACACTCCTTTACAACGATTTCATCAACATTTAGTTCATCAAGATACACATTTCTTTTATTAGTAAAAATCATGAAATTTGTTTTACTGGTATTTAGAAAAAGTTTATTGGTGGTCAACCATTTCATTACACTGATAAATTATGTGCACTCTCCGAATGCACGAGGTAACTGTAGAATTCCACGCATAATGGTTAACATCATTGACTACGAATCCATCGGCCCCGGGATTGAGATGTGACGGCAGGCGGCGCGCAGCAAAACTCAACTGTTCATCCTTCCACACAATAAAAATTGGTTGGTAGATAAATGGGTAGCCTATGGTTAAGACGCTGGGCTGCTGATCGGGAGGTCGTGAGATCGAGTCCGGGCCTGACTTTATAATTTCTGATCGTCCGTGGTGGGGCGTGGTTCGGATTCCACGTTAAACTGTAGGTCTAAGGTGGAGTGACAAGCTTGACTTTCGTCAGAATAAACAATTTGGGTGGAAGCAAAACCAAGGTCAACCAAGGTAATTATGCTATTTCACACCACATTTATGGGACATATAACTTTAGGTTTGAGTTGGGCCAACACATTTTTTAAAACCTTTTTCCGATGGACGGTTAACCATTTGGTTTCCAGCCAAATTTTCACTGATATTCTCGAAATATAACTAATAACTGACTTTTTATTTATTTTTCCACTTTTTAACCCTTCTTTAGTCACGTGGAAAGATATAACATTGTTTCTTACATTGCGTCGGGGACATATTGATCGCAGCTACTAATGAAGGGTTAATTAAGGTAGGGAAACGAAATAAAAAATCAGTTATTCACTGACGTCTGAATACACTTACTGAGGTGCCAAATTTCTGCTCGACTTTTCTGTTTTTATAAATATTACTGAGGCCTTCAATATAAGAATTAAATGGTCAGAGGAAGTGGTTTGGTCATATTAGATTAGATCAGGTTAGGTTAAGTCTGCTTAGATTGGGGAACGTTAGCTCATGCTAGGTTAAGTTAGGGTGGATTAGTTTAAGTTGGTTAAGTTAGGTGTGGTTAAGTTAATTTTATTAGTTTACTATTTTACCTCTGCGAAAAATATTGATAAATTTGTTAAATAAATTTGGGATAGCAATCTATGTACAACTTTAAACTTTTATAACTTTTGATTCGCACATGATAGAAATAAACGGATCACCTGAAGATCAGGACCCCCAGCCTTCTTTAGTTAGCCTTACAAGCTAACTAACGAAAATATCACGACTTAACCTAACAATCGTCAAGGGCGTACAGTTACTTAACGATTGGTTAGGTTAAGTCGTGATATTTTCGTAGTTAGCCTTATAAGGCTAAATAACGAGGGCTGGGGTCCCTGATCTTCAGGTGATCCAAATAAACTATAAATGGCATATAAAAGCATAGTTATTAAACTTTTGAACGCACTGCATTACACATCTCTTGCATTCAACATAACCCCCCAATTTTTCGCAATACATCATTCAATCCGATTTTCCAAAGACTTGGAAACATTCTCCAGTTATTGTTGAATTATTTCATGAATTGCGAAGTTAAGCGACATTGGGTCTGGGTGACAGTTGGATGGGAGACTGTCTTTTGCGTCCAGATTACGTAGCGACTCGTGGTTCGGATGTTACGTAAAGCTGTAGGTCCCCTCCATCATATGACCTTAGATATTAGAAAGGAGGTTAAACAACCTCAACAACCAACCTGTTCTCACTCCGCATGCATGACTATATTTTCGGTAAAACTAATAAATATATATATATATATATATATATATATATTATAATATTAATTAGGTTCATTGATAGAATGAGTTTTGTTCCTTTATTACATAAATAACGATTTATGAATTAGATAAAAACATGTCGTTTACAGTTGCAATAATGATTACACAAAATTAAATGATTTATAAATTAGACAGAAACATGTCGTTTACAGTTGCAATAATGATTACACGAAATTAAATGATTTATGAATTAGACAGAAATATGTCGTTTACAGTTGCAATAATGTATACACTTGAAGTAATAACGCGCGAGTAAATGATTAATCTTTATATAAAGTTAGGTGAATGACCACGGGCCAGCGGGGCCCTGCACGAATGGTGTTTACATGGTAGTAGCTCGTGGGTCACTGAAGCTGGTGTTCGAAGGGAGAGAAGTCGGTGCATCCAGTGGCATGAGGACATGCCTTGAGTGAATCCTCGCGATGTGACGTCATCTTAGTTGTGCTTTTGTGACGTCATCTTGATCCTGTTGAGTTGATGAGTTATATAGCTAATTGTGTTGATGGCATATTGGTAAGTGTTTGCAAACGTCTCTGCATCTTTAGTTGGTTACTATATATATATATATATATATATATATATATATATATATATATATATATATATATATATATATATGTATCATATATGTATCATATATATATATATATATATATATATATATTATATGGGATGAATTTCACACTTCTTTTTCTGAATGAATGTTAACCCACGAATGATATGTTTTGCTATTTACTTAACCCCTTATTCTCTTCTTTTAACCCCCTACTCTCTTCTTTCTCTCTGGCTAACCTTAGAGTGGATCTTAGGGTCTTTGTTAGCCTTAGCTTCTGTAGATCTGTAGATGCAAACACCAAAACTCCTTGTGGGTTTGCATCATATATATATATATATATATATATATATATATTATATATATAATATATATAAATATATAATATAGGAGTGTTGATCGCCTAAACCTTTAAAGGAAAAGATGTGTTATTCTTAATTCAAAAGTGTGTTGAAATTGTGTCGATGAAAATAAGGTGCGTTACGTTATTTCAATTAACTTCTTTATTTATTTTGTTGTTCAACTGAATTTCGTGTCTTTGTTTAATTAATGATATACATCATGTTATATTCACCGTTCTATCCTACAACAGCTTTCCCTAACAACCACAAAAGAATAATAGCCCATCTCTGTAAGTACACATATAAAGATTTATTGTAGCACATATTGATTAACCGGACCGCTTCATAAAATATGCATACACTATACAGTATTATCTGCTAGTGTGACCACTTTTGCGTACTAACCACCCGACTAAAGTGACCTCTTTTCTTCGGTCCCAGCAAAAATCATATATATATATACACACGAGTATATACATATAAACAGAGAGAGAGAGAGAGAGAGGAGAGAGGAGAGAGAGAGAGAGAGGTGTTTTCCTTTTCGTCGATAACCGTTCCCATTTTGCATGAAGTCACATTTCGGTCATTTCTCCTTTCTCCGCTTTCGACAAGAAAGATTTTTCCTCATCCCCAAGAAACGATTGGTCTCGTTACTGTTTTTCTTCACCGAAT
>JAJOZX010016319.1:0-58449 GCA_023014485.1 Bathynomus jamesi | reverse complement strand
ATAGAAGATGTAACGAATATTCCTACGGTCATAGACATAATACCCTTTGATAATGGTAATATTTTGGACAATATTGGGGTTAGTGAAGGGGAGGTAATGCGCTATATTGATAAAATGAAAACGCGTAAATCACCGGGGCCGGGAAATTATAGGCCAATCAGTTTAACGTCTGTTGTAGGTAAGCTAATGGAATCAATAATTAGGGATCGTATAGTCGAACACTTAGAATTGCATAACTTAATTAGAAATACGCAGCACGGGTTTAGGCGAAACAAATCTTGCTTAACTAATCTTTTAGAATTTTTTCAAAGCGTGGTTGACGTTTACAATAGTCATCGGGCGGTTGATGTAGTGCATTTAGATTTTCAAAAAGCGTTTGACACCGTACCGCACAAAAGACTCATTGAGAAAACTAAGGCTTATGGAATAAGGGGTGTAGTAATAAATTGGATAGAAGAGTGGTTGCGAGGTAGGAAACAGAGGGTGGTCGTTGATGGAGCGGAGTCGTGTTGGACTAATGTAGCGAGTGGCGTTCCTCAGGGTTCTGTATTGGGCCCCTTGCTTTTTCTTATACAGGGTGTACATAAAGTCAGGATCTATTTTTGTGAAATAATTATTTTTTTCTATTTTTCTTTTCAGAAGCCCTTAGAATGAATACAGAAGAGCGTGTGGCAATAGTAATTTGGCGAATCGAGGGAAAGAAATACAATGACATCAGAGAGAAGTTTAGAAGGAGATTTCATAAGCCGGGGCCAATAGACAAGACAATACGAAAATTGGTGAACAAATTTAAACGAACGGGATCTGTAAATGATGAAGCAAGATCAGGACGACCGTGTATGTCAGATCTTACCGTGAATGCAGTACGCGGAATTATCACTGAGGAGCCACGTACGTCCGTTCGTGCTGCATCACACAGACTCGGCCTCCCGACGTCATCTGTGCACAAAATTCTGAAAGTTAATTTGCAGAAGAAAAGCTATCATTTGCAGGTTTTACATGATTTACATGAGGAAGATTTCCCTCGACGAAGTGCTGTGTGCTGATCTCGTAGAACAAATCTGGAGTGATAATTTAATGGACAACATTCTCTTTAGTGATGGAGCCACTTTCCATACGTGTGGAAAAGTAAATCGCCATAACTGTCGAATTTGGGCAGATGAAAGACCGAATGATTTCGTCCAAAATTGGGAAAGAGACTCACCTAAAGTTAATGTCTGGATGGGTTTAACAAAATCTAAGGTTTATGGTCCTTTTTCTTTGCTGAAGCTACAGTTACGGGGCTTATTTATCTGGACATGTTGCAGCAATTCCTTGAACCTCAGCTGATTGGGGATAGGATTGTTAGTACCGTCGTCTATCAACATGATGGTGCTCCTTGTCACTATGCCAAAATTGTTCAGGATTATCTAAATGGACGTTTTCCAAATCGCTGGATCGGACGCGGAAGCAACAGACCTTGGCCAGCGAGATCACCAGATTTAACCCCTTTAGATTTCTTTGCATGGGGCTTTATCGAGTCGCACGTCTATCAGACGAAGATTACGAGTTGAAAACTTACGTACACGTATACGAACTGCTGCAGATAACATAACCCCGCAAATGCTCCAGAATGTGATTAGAAATGCTGCGGAACGATTTGAGCTGTGCAGGGATACTGATGGGCGTCACGTCGAATCCTACTCTTAATTATTTAATAAATGTTACCACTTTATCATTTTATGATTGAATTCCATATAATTTCCAAGTGCTTCACAAAAATAGATCCTGACTTTATGTACACCCTGTATATATTAACGATTTAGATGTCGGCCTAGTCAGTACAGTTTCAAAGTTTGCGGATGACACGAAGCTGGGTGGTAGGGCGATTAATGACGAAGATAGAGGTAAAATCCAGAATGATCTGAATAAAATCGTTGATTGGTCAGTTTCATGGCAAATGAGATTTAACGTCGATAAGTGCAAAATTTTACATATAGATTCGCGTAACGGTAATTTTGCGTATAGTATGTCAGGGAAAGAGTTGATAAGCGCAGAGCAGGAAAAAGATTTAGGAGTTACAGTCACTGGTGATTTAAAAGTAGCGAAACAAAGTACAGCAGCGGTCACTAAAGCGAACAAAGTGTTAGGTTTTATAGCTCGGAATTTTGAGTACAAATCGCGAGATATTATAGTTAATCTTTATAAATTATTAGTTAGACCCCATTTGGAGTACGCGATCCAATTTTGGAATCCACATATGCGCAAAGATATAGACAAAATCGAAAGAGTTCAAAGACGAGCAACTAAGATGATTCCGTGAATTTCCGTCGCTTAGGTCAAAGTCGTACGAGGATAGGCGTAAAGAGTTAAAATTGACTACACTCGAGACTAGGAGGCTAAGGGATGATTTAATCCAGGTTTTCAAAATTATGAATGGGTTCGATAACGTAGACAGAGATAGCTTTTTCGAAATATCTCAATATAATAGGACTAGAAATAACGGGTGTAAGTTGACAAGTAGAAGGTTCGAGACAGCAGTTGCCAAAAACATTTTTACGCATAGAATAGTAAATAGCTGGAATAGTTTGCCGGTAGAAGTAATTAGTAGCACGTCTATAAACATGTTTAAAAATCGATTAGACGCATATGTTGATAGATTGGGTATAGTAAAATTAAGGGTTGGACAAGATAGATTTTGATTATCTTTTCATTAAAGATCACAATAACCAGACTAGAGGTCATAGTATGAAATTATTTAAGCCAAGATGTAGAACAAATTTAAGAAAACATAGTTTTACAAGTGTTGTGGGATATAGGGAGGCAGCATCTTGGGTTAAGGGATACTCTCTGTCCTTACACACCCCATTTAAAGAGATTCCTCTGCCGAGCGGTGCCCCCCATACAGAGCTGGGCAGTATTTAAATACATTTGTGTATTTAGAACTGTATTTATAAATACATTGTTTTTCATGTATTTAAATATAGTATTTAAATACTTTAATGAGTATTTAAATACAATGTATTTAAATACTCAAAATATAAAAATGTAAATACTTTTACTGGTTTAATACACGTTCTGTACTAGCACAGTACGACGCGTCGACAGTGTAGTACAGCATGGTTCATGTTTCAACGTGTCAGTTCAATCAGTTGTGTGCCACTCTTAGTCGAAAGCGGTTGATTTCTTTATCGTGTGCGTGTCATGGCTTCAACAAGCAAATCCGGTGAATCAAACAGTGATATATCTGCAGATAACAATTTAGTGCACCCTCTGTTTGATGGAAAATACTTTAAAATTAAATCTAAAGACGGTAATAAGGTAAAGTGCACCTGCTTGCTGTGTAAACACGAAGTCTCTGCTGCAAGCAATGCTACAACGAATCTGTACACTCATCTGAAGGTAAGTGTTTTTTTAGACATCAAAAAATATCTTGAAATTGACCGAATAATCGTACAAAACGGCTCTGCCTTAAGTGGGCCTGTGTAACTAACTCGTTGCAATCAATCCAATTTGCGATGGAAAATTCATTGATGAAAAAGCTTTTAAAATCGTCTGATCTATCGAGTGGTGTATTTATTTCGAAATTCACCGTGTCCCCTAAAGTAGAAATTTATCAAAACATGAATTTAAAATGTATTTACAAATGTATTTAAATACAATTGATGTATTTTGTATTTAGTATCTAAATACATTCGTAAAATGTATTTAGTATTTAGTATTTAAATACATTTCTCCCATGTATTTAGTATTTAGTATTTAAATACATTCAATGTATTTATTGCCCAGCTCTGCCCCCATAGTACTGTGAGGTATTGAAAAACTCATGATCTTCACTTTCCCCACAAACATCTTTAAATGGGAGGACCAAAATGGGTGCACACATATTTCTACATTACTGTACAGTCTTTACAGCCACACCTACACTTTTCCTCCTAAGTATATATATTGTATATGGTTGTAAATTGTGACTTGGTCCGCAATTGATATGGACCGTGACTTATTTTTGGTTGGCAAGGTACTGGTATTGATGGATACCGTAATGTAATTGACTGGATTCTTTGGATCTGATATATTTGCATGTCGGTTATAAATAGATATAGAGTGTAACATATTTGTGGATAGTAGTCTATTATGACTTGATCCTCTGGATCCAGAGATTCTATCTTTAGTTTTAAATTGATAATTATTTGGTTTTGTGGGGGTTGGTTGTTGCCACTGTGCGGGCGGATTTTGCATGGTGGAGCCGCCTCGATGGGCCGAGGTGGCCCCTAGTGTGCCCACTGTGAGGGTTTCATGTGTTCTTATGTTCTTTGTGGTTCGGAACCCACGTAAAATTGTAGGTCCCCTCCGCCACCACGGAGGACATGCACAATACACAATTACAAACACAGTTAGGTAGACCAGCCATGAGTGGATCCTAGGGTCTTTGTTGGCCTGAAACATTATAACATTATAACATCTAATATATATATATATATATATATATATATATATATATATATATATATATATATATATATATATATATATATATTATTCGTTTAAATGTGCTTCAATTAGTTCAAAATTTTCAAGCCACCTTAGACCTACAGTTTGATGTGGCTTGAAAATTTTGAACTGATTGAAAAACATTTAAACGAATATATATATATATATATATATATATATATATATATTCCACGTAAAGCTGTAGGTCCCCTTCGTCATATGACCTTAGATGTTGCGAAGGAGGTTAAACAACCCCAATTAAAAAAATATATATATTTATATATATATATACATATACCTTCCTTTTCAACCTTTTGAACGTTCTGTGCGTTGATTCCACATTTCACGAAGACCAAGTTTGTCGGCCGTTCTCCCGGGATGGCCAGGTGAAGTAAGTACTTTTATACACTCCATCTCACATAACCCGTTATCCACGGCTCATCTGGGTTTGTTCTGAGCCAGACGTCTAATCTTCTTTTGAAGATGTCTGTCGCAGCACCACTCGTGTTCTGTAGCTCCTTGGGGATCTCTTTAAACAGTTTTTGTCCTCTCGCAACAAAACTACTTTCCACTGATTTTTGTCGGGTTATAGGGTTCAGAGTAAAAGTAGGGACTAGTTTCTCCATTATTTCCAAGTGTAAATAATGATTTATCGCCCCCTTCTTCCTTCCAGTGAATATAGGACTAATTCCTTTCCCAGTAATTTATTTCTTCGCACCCTTTGATCTTGGCTGTGAAGCTTCTCTGAACCCTTCTATCTAATGTCATCTTTTTTATATGGACATGTTAGGATCGAACAGTATCCCAACATGGTTATGATCAGCTATTTCAATAGAGTAGTCGTTACATTCCTATCCCTCATTTAGAGGTTCTCAGTATCTGCAGTTATTCTTTTTGCTCTGTTTACTGCTATCTTATCTTGTGTTGTAAATATCGTGTATATATATATATATATATATATATATATATATATATATATATATATATATATATATATATATATATATCAAAAGTATTCGGACACCGCATGGTTTGGGAAAAATGGTTTTATTATAGCATTTAGTAACCAGTAGGTCCACCCTTTGCTTTTATTACAGCGTCAACACGTCGAGGCATACTTTCCACCAGTTTCGGTAAGTCTGTGCAGGAATGGCTCGCCATTCCTCTTGCAGAGCTGATGCAAGTGAAGCCGGGCGTGGTGTGCGGTTTCGTATCCGTCGCTCCAGTTCGTCCCACATGTGCTCGATTGGGTTGAGATCGGGGCTCTGAGCAGGCCAGTCTAACAAATCCACCTTATTTTCACGAAACCAGTCCTGCACACGCCTTGCAGTATGGCAGGGAGCTCGATCCTGTTGAAACAAACAATGGCCATCTCCGTAGTATTGCCACAGTGTAGGGAGGGCCGAATTGTCCAGAACGTCGAGATAAACGTCAGCGTTCATGGTAGTGGGTTATAACAACCAACGGGCCGAGCCCTAGCCAGGAAAAACAACCCCATACCATGATGGACCCTCCACCGAACTTCACCGTTGGACGTACACAGTCAGGAAGAAGCCGTTCTCCGGGCTGTCGCCACACCCAAACACGCCCATCAGACTGGAAGAGTGAATACCGCGACTCGTCGCTCCAAAGAACAGTTTTCCAGTCCTCCACGGTCCAGGAACGACGGGAGACACACCAGGCCAAACGACGCGTGGCATTAACTTTTGTAATCAGTGGCTTGTGTACAGCTGCTCTACCATAATAACCGAGTCTGTGCATCTCTCTGCGGATAGTTACAGTACTAACGGAGGTACCGGATGCTCTTCCTACCTCCTCAGCGATGGAAGCGGCAGAGGACGTGCGGGACTTCTTGACATGTCGTACCAGACTTCTTCTATCACGTTCCGTCAGTTTGCGTGGTCGTCCGGAACGTTTTTTCGCGTTAGTTTCACCGTCGTGCTTCCATCTCATGATAACATCCGCTACAGTCGACTTTGGTATATCCTGTTTGGCTGCAATGTTTCGTATAGAAACGTTACTTAAATAACATCCGATGACGAGTCCACGTTGGAACTCGGAGAGTTCACGTCCGCGCGGCATGGCTTCACAACAGTTACTGATAACTTAACAGAACACCTCAGCATTATAGTTTCGCCACGCTTTTTCCCAGCATACCTTTCGGCGAAGGTGATATTTGCAGAAATGCGGATTTTCCGGGTGTCCGAATACTTTTGATCATATAGTATATATATATATATATATATTATATATATATATATAATATATATATATATATGTGTGTGTTCTTCTTACTTTGTGAAACTTTTCTCTACGTTGCAGTGTCACAAATCGGTTAAAAACGGTCAAAAGCCAAAAATAACAAATTTAAGTAAATTCTATTAAAACCATTTCCACGTCAAAATAAAACACTTCTACTTACTGATTTAAGTATTTGAAATTTTATTCTCTTACATTAAGGCAAGAAAAATCTACGAAATAATATACATTGTCTTAAAATATCTTGGAGGGGACAAAATATGTTTGTTCTAACAACTTACTTGAAGTTACTATATCACAAAAAATTGTCTGTAGTTTCATGTTCTGCTTAGTTCTATTGAAAGAATAAACAGTTTAGAACATTTTCATGCATATTTTTTTATTGAAAACTAAAAAGATAGCATTAATTAAAAAAACTATGGCAATATCATAGATTACAGATTAAATTGTTATCTAGAAAATGTGTAAAATTAGCAAAACAAAAAATGGGGGATTTTGGGGAATGGAATTTTTGTGTTAAACATTAATGCAACCTTTAAGTAAATCAAAGAAACAAAACTTTTTTGCGACTATTTGCGACTTTGCGTGTTAGAACATGTTTTTCATGTATTAACTAACTAAGTCTGCAAGAAGAGTGATGCGTGATTCCAGTTACAGTGTTTCAGTTTGCAGCGCCATGTTTATTCACGTTTATACATGTTTGCAAGATTGTCAAGTATAAAAGACACGTACTACGGGGACTAATGTCTAGTCTTTTTTCATATTTGAGTGTTGAAACAGCTCACAAGAGGTAAGTTAATGCCGTTTCCAAACTTTGATATTGTTTGAACACGAAGTTTTAATCACACCTTAGTATGTATTGTAGGCTAGTTCGATAATTAATATGTTTTAGCATTTTATTTTTGTGACTGGAATAGGTTTTATATAAAAAAACGAAAAGCAATTGGACATTTGTGCCAACACTAAGTAAATAACGGGTAGATAAAGCGTCACAACTAAGTAAGATAAAGCCTACGGAAAAACCTGATTAACACTTTGGGTGCCACGCCCAAATCCGCAAAAATTTCCATCACCACATTTTTATTTTTGTGTGAATTAATAATAGGCATGAATAGAGAAACAGAAATGCATAAGAAATTTTTAAAAATTCTAATAATTTTTTTAAATATATGCATTTTTATTTTTTTAAATAGTCACTCCTTATGAGCCCATGGCACACCCATGTGTGTGAAAAGTAACAAATTTAGCCTTTCTGGTCATGGCACAACCATGTGTGTGACATTTTTTTTTCATTATTTTCTCTTTTTTTCAGATTCTATTATAAATATTATAAAATTATAATCTTAAAATTATTATCTTATGTTTACATAACTATATATTTTATAAAATAAAGAAGAACATGCCACCTGAGGTAATGAGTGCAGACCTGAAAAAAGGGGAAATGATTGCAATGGAAGAACAAAACGGAATAGTTGTATTGAAATGGAAAGATGCCAGAGATGTCCTGTTATTATCAACAAAAACACAGTCCTGAACTTGTGGAAATTAGAGAGAGAGAAGAGAGGGAAACTGAAGAACCAGGCCCATCCAATACACAAGAAAGGCAAAGAAATCGTAGGAAAAGTGGAAAGAAGCCCTTAGGAATTATTGCATACAATAAGGGGAAGACCGGAATAGACATCTCTGACCAGATGGCATCCTATGAAACGGCACTTAGGAAGGGTATAAAATGGTACCGCAAGCTTGCCATTGTACTTCTATTAGGAGTCTCAGTTGTGAATGCTTGGATTGTGTATAAAAAAGTAACTGGCAAAAAGATGCAACTGAAAGAATTCAAAGAGAAAATAACTTTGGCACTCCTGGATTTTGAAGAGACTTTACCCCGGCAAAGGAGACCAGCGTCTACATCACATTTAATTCTTGAAAAGAAAAATGTTCAAGGAAAAAAGATCAGAAGAAGATGCAAACAATGTTATGAAAAAATCACAAAAGAGAGAGGCAGAGAAGAAGCAAGGAAACATGCTAAGAATGTGCATACGTATTGCAGCTCTTGCCCTGGGGAAACATTCTTTTGTCTAGAATGTTTTAGAGATTTTCATAAATAAATTACAATAATTATATTCACATAAAAGGCTTTGTATTTTGTAATCAAATAAAAGGATTTTTTTTTATATAAAAATGTATTTGTGTTTATTTCCTAAATAGATTACAATAAGTATTTTCATGTAAGTCTTTGTAACCAAAAACAACGGAAGTAAAAAAAAAAAAAAAAAAAAAAAAAAAAAAAAAAGGGGTTCCACCATCCACCTGGCTCCACGTGCCGGAACCTGGATGCAGTTACTTATATCATTATAGTTTTATCATTATAGTATTATTTTGTGCATTATACATGCACATAATAATACAAATAAAACATAAAAATGCTAAATATATTTCACTATAAACTGATTTGAGTAATTGTAACAGAATGCTGGATATTTAATAAATTTTTTCCCCAACGACCAAGTATAATATATCAAAATTTTCCTCAGAGCCCACAGATTTCAAATAACATAGTAATTTCCCTATACTGTCACATATCTTTGTGTGCTGCGCTCAGGAGTTGAAAAATGTGTGTCACACGTATGTGTGTGCCATCGCCAGAATGAAAAAATAACTTGCACACACATACGTGTGACGTGGCACCCAAAGTGTTAAAACTTCTATTTCAGTGTTACTATTTATTTTGAAAATTTTTACTTGCCCAATCGTTTTGTAATCTCTTTTGAACCACAAACCAATTAATACTTAACTAAATTAGCACATTTTTCAAACTTTTGAAGTTTTTAATTTCTTGTTTAGAACTTGACATGTTTACATGCTCAAAACATTTAACAAATTCATGAATATTTTGAAAGTTTTAATGCTATTTCGGCAGAATATAGTTAAAATTGGAAATTCTTTAATTTTAGTCACCTTAATTTAGTTAATTATATTAAATTATAATATAACAACAATCACAAACATAACTATTCTAATATTTTATAAGCATTCTTTTTAACATTTTAGTTAATAAAAGATTTTTCTTTTTCTTTTCAGATGTAAACAATGGTGGTCATACAAATGAATAAAATTCAAATTTTGCCTTTTATCCGTCAGAATGGGATAAACAATAAAACTATCACAAATTTGATCTTGAGTTTTATGCTTCAGGAAAATAATATCCAAAAAACTTGATTCAGTTACTGAAGCCGAATGCCTTGAGAAAATCAGACTTTTCGTCAAAGACTTTAGAAAATATTACGCGGAATGTTCAAGAAACTATGATAAATTGAAACATAAAAAGAATGATTGGTTGAACTCAAACGTTACATTGAATCTAAATGACGACTGTCACAAAATTGCAGCTGGCCCAGGCCGTCCAACAGTTTCATTTGAAGAATCATCCGAACGAACAAAAAGACGAAAGGTTTCCGCATTATCGGCACTGGATTCTAAATTTTTGTCTTCCTCTGCTGGTAAAGCTACAAAAGATTCATCTTTTTCATTCGTCATGAAACAAGCAATGATTTCACCCAACAGACCAGCTAAAATGAGAAAATTACTTACCTCTAAACCAATTACTAAATGCACAAATGAAGAAACCCTTGCTGAAATCATCAATTCCAATATGAGTTACAAAGACTACAGCTCGTGGAAAAATTTCTTGAAATTGCATGGTGCTAACATTCTTCCATCTCAGAACGAAATATCCAAAGCTAAATCTTCATGCTATCCTGACCAAATTTTGATTACAGAAACTTCAGCTGAGTGTGAATTAGAAAGTCTGCTACGTCACACAGCTTCCCGATTACTAATTGTAGCAAATGAAAACCTGAAACAAATGATACACGAGCAGAACTGTGAAAATGAAATTCAAAATCTTCAAGGTAAGTTAATTTGTAAATGGGGATTTGATGGTGCCTCAAGTCAGAAAATTTACAAACAACAATATGAAGCTGCTTGTTTTGAAGAAGTCCTTCAACATGAAGAATGTCTTTTTAGCACATGTTTAGTTCCATTAAGCTTAGAAGTTGGAACAAAAACAGTTTGGACGAATGATATTCCATCGAGCATAATTTACTGTAGACCAATACGTCTACAATTTCAAAAGGAGACAGCAGATATTTGTCGACTAGAAAAAGTCTACATAAACTCAAAACTCCAACAAATCGAATTCACCACTCATAAAGTTAGAGTAGGAGAAAATACTGAAGTTGAAATTGCCATGAAATACGAGTTATCTCTAACTATGCTTGATGGAAAGGCTATCAATGCAATTACAGATACTACTTCAACACAGTCATGTAATTTATGTTTAGCAAAACCATCCCAAATGAATGACATTGATTTTCTCTTGAAAAAAGAAATAATTAATACTGATGCTGTTGAATATGGTCTCTCAATATTGCATTGCTGGATTAGATTTTTTGAATTTATCTTACATATTGGATATAAATTAGAAACTAAAAAATGGATGGCTAGAACTGAAGAGGAAAAGAAGAGTGTGCAAGCCAGAAAAAAACAGATCAAGTGGGATTTCAGAAAACTACTTTATTTACTGGTGGATCATCCAAAAGCAGGGGCTGGAAACACAAATGATGGAAACACAGCAAGAAGAGCTTTCCAAAATGCAGAGATATTTTCCGAAATCACAGGTGTGAACAAGAAAGTAATTGATATGCTTTATTGTATCTTGCAGGTTCTCAGTTGTCAAAACCAACGTTGACATTGAAAAATTTGAATCTTATTGTCGAAAAGCTGCTACGACTATTGTAAATTTATATCCATGGTATAAAATTCCTGCTTCAGTACACAAAGTACTTCTACATGGAGGTTTGGTGATGAAAAATCATCTATATCCAATTGGTTCTTATTCAGAAGAATGCCAAGAATGTCTACATAAAGTAATAAGAAATGTTCGTCTCCATCATTCCAGAAAAACATCTCGACTGAATACTATGCAAGATCAAATTCATTATCTTTTAGTATCAAGCGATCCAGTCATTAGTACAGTTCGAAAAAAGAATAGAAACCCCAAATTGAGAGAGATGTCAGAAGAAGCACGTTCACTTTTAAAAGAGAGTGAAATATTAGAGAATTTAAATATTAGTTCTGATGAGGAAGATATGTTCTAAATATGAAGTTTTTTGTAATTTTGTTTACACTATTTACACTTTTTTTCATATCAGTTGTCACACTTATTTTGGGGGAATTAATTTCATAAACTTTAAGAGGTATTACGATGTTTTTTATTTACCCCTTCTGATATAGTGGCAGGTTATCAAATAATGTTTTAAACAATAGATGTGTATAGTGATTAAAATGAAACCATACTTATTTTAGTATGTCATTTGACAAAATCTGCAAAACATAGGCCTAATTAACAATTATCTGTTTAGTATATTTTTAGTAATTTGAGAAACTTAAGAAACTACAGTAGGTCATAACCTATTGATTTGGAATATTATTATTATTTATAGAAAAATCACTCAATATGTCACCATTACATATATACAAAAGGTACTAAACATAATTTTTTATTAAAATAAATCATAATTAAACATTTCAACTACATAAAACTAAGTACAATTGAAAAAATAATTTTGGACGTTTTTTAACCCATTTGTGGCACTTTGCGTTGGGGACCTCCGATCACAATCTTATAGCTGTTTCTTGTCCTATCGCTCCAATACGGCTTTTGGATCCTCCAAGAGGAGGCGCCTTTGGTCCTTCAGCACCACTTTTGGGGCCCTTCGGCAGTACTTCTGTGATTTCCTATGGAATGCTTACTGCATCCGTGGCCGGGGCCATTCTAGGTGTGCTGAGCGCATCAGAGATCTGATTCTCTCGGGCATGGAGGTGTACATCCCATATTTTATCCCTACTGCTAATGTTAAAAAACCTTGATTTAACTTTACTTGATCTAATGCTAATCGCAACAGAGTGTATTCAGTATGAATATGTCATTTGTGCAATAAGAAAGGTGTACCTTTGGCGAGGTTCACAGACCCCGAACCAGACTCAGAAGGCTAATATGTGTGTATGTGTGTGGGTGTGTGTGTGGACGGGGGTTGTGGAAGCTGCATGATGCCATGAATCACAATGTTTAAAACCCAAAGTTTGAGAAGTATTTCGTACATGTTTAATTTTATTGAATTTTTTTATGGCTTATAATAATTAGCAGCGATTTTGTAAAATTATTGTCATATCATATAGCTATACGCATGATGTGCTTAGGAAAAAACAGAAAGAACCGTGAAAATAGGTTGATAAAATAACATTCATATATTAGCATTATAAAAACTAGAGGAGGCACGGTCTCCCATACCTCCTCTGAAAAGCCGTCTCTGCCGATTTGTGAAGATTGGGTATGCGTAAATTTCATTCATAAAGTATTACTATTACTATTTTCTTTGCTTTGCTAAGTTCTTTCTTTCTTTGGCGTATGTATATATGTGTGTATATAAATGATGCGGGCCGTTGCAGAGAGATCGTCTGTAGGTCGACCTTGAATCATCGTTCGAACTCACATAAACTATGCATATAGGCTATACTTTATGTATCTCCTCGTTAACCTCGTTGATGTTCCCTGTGATGGTCTCTCTTCACACGTAGGGTCAAGCTGGTGTTCCATCCCCTAGGCCTGACTTGGTTGAAGAGCGAGTTGGTTTCTTGCTTTGTTTTCGTTATCTGATTTTATGGTTCAAATTTCACATCTTCGGTCATTATTACAGTCCTTGCGCTTTCATGCTTTTCTAATTTTCCACGTCTATCTGGGGTATAATATGCAGTCTGATTAAGTTCCTCATTTCTACCATATCTCAAGAGCTTAAAGCTTTGTTTTAACCACCGAGTATAGCAATTTAGCTTGAAGTGATATGGTAATACATAATTAATAGTTGCTTAGATTGGTTTAAGAAAATGTTGGATGTGTTCATGAATGAGATTTTATAAATTGCTTAACCCGTGTCGAGTTATGTAATTTATACGTTTCTGGTGGTAATTTTTGGTAGGTTGGGTAGTTTTCATGTGGAAGATGCCACAAGTTAATAAGTGTGACCTTGTGGTTATTTCATTGAGTAAATGATGTATTATAACCAGACAACGTCACAATAGCTTCAGCGTTGGAGCAAATATATGTATAAAAACTTTGTTTTGTGTAAAGTTAAGTCGTGTGAAATCTTTATATATGGCTTTTCCCGTCTAACTGTATATATATATACACTTATAAAAATTTTATTATTAGAAATTTATTTCAGCAAATATGAGAACATTAACGGCTGAACATAGAACTTAGTAGCGCGCATGATTGTAAAACTATATATATATGTTAACCCCTCCGTCTATAGCCCTGGGTTGGTTCGGAATCGACGGGGGTTATGGTTTAGGAGGCAGCAACGGATATTACTTACACTAGTTTCTTCTATAATACTCTCCGAGTTCTTCTGTAGTGGCTCGGAGGACTCCGTGGAAACTTACTAACTTTGCTGAAGATTTCCTGATGCTTCTTGTATCGGGAAATTATGTTTCGCTCTGTTTAAGACTAAGCTCTTTCTAAGTTCCTCGATTCTTATAATGGATCGGGAAGGTTTAATGACTAAGTTTTCTGAAGAGAGTAAGACTCGAAGGAGAAGATAAAGACGACTTCTTACTGTACTTTACTACTAATATTTACAGGTAGTGCTCAGCCTCTGAATTGACTTCTGAATGGATATGGATAACTTTACTGGGGTTTATATACCCCGTTTCTACTAACATTATTATTAAATGTTGAAAGGCTGTATTATTTTTGCATAATAGTTAAAAATAAAGTAATTTTTTTGTGGTGACACTGGCTAAACATAAACAAGGATATAGGAAGAGGAAGCCATATTTTTAGCTTAAACCGCGTATTTTCAGATCTGTTGTTTTCCTGATCCGCCGCGTTAATTGGAAACGGAAATTGAACTATGCATTCTTATATTAAGATAAAAATTAAAGATTTAAGGCAAAAACATGACTCCATCTTTTATAACGAAAAGAGAATGCATCTAATCTAAAAAATGATTAAGAAAAGAATACGTCACCTATTATTTGGCAAAAATAGGAAGCAACTTTAAAATTTATCCCAATGACAAAATAATAAAAAAAAATACTAATATTATTAATAAACATAAATTTATAAGTACATTTCGCTTCCGCTGCGGTCAGCAAAATTCGAACACTCGTATAAACATGAGATCGCGAGAAATTACTTAATTTAAAAAAAAAAGACAAAAAAATACATGTGAACGTATGTACATGTGTGTATGAATTTAACAACAAATAACTCCCTATGTAAAAATCAATAATTGAACATAAGATCATACAGGAATTATTCATTTTTACACACACACACACACACACACACACACACACACACACTATATATGTCTTGGTAGTTTATGGAATACATGATATAAAGGCATCTGACTGTAGCTCTACTTACATCCGACATTGTTGTACTATTTCCTGTTAACTCCATTTCTCCAATTAACTCCATATATATATATATATATATATATATATAAAATGTAAAGAACGACGCTTGTGTAGTATATATATATATATATATATATATGTCTTGGTAGTTTATGCAATTCATGATATAAGTAGCTCTACTTACTAGGGGTGCACCGATTAATCGGTATCGGCACCTGGCATGCCGATTTTTAATCGGCCATGCCAGGTATTTTCCTAATATCGGCATGCCAGGTGCCGATACCGATTAATCGGTGCACCCCTACTACTTACATCCGACATTATTGTACTATTTCCTATGAACTCATTTTTATCCTTAATATTTGAGCTGCCAAATGTAATCTAGTGTCAGTTCGTATTATTAATATTTGTCACATGAACTATGGTCTTGTCCCAATGTACAGTGCTTACAAGAAGTCTCGCGCCTCTGTCTCGTCCCAAGTTAATCTGTTAGGTATAAAATGGGCGGTCCTTATGGCAGCGGAGGTGTGTTCGGATTGGTGCACATAACTGCTCTAACCCCATCAATGACGTCCACATTATCTTTGTGTTGATCACTCTATCTATTTATATATAGAGACATACTGTATATAGATATATATAGAGTATACAGGGGATAACGTGTCTCAGTCCCAGCTATGGTAGTTGCCTTACAATTAACAGTCCCAAGTGCAAGTTACGTTAACACCTCCACATAAACTACCCTGGACTAAAATAATATACGTGAATCCCTTACCCAGAAACCATTTAAAAGGTGTGATTTAAAAGCTAAAGCTCTCTCTCTCTCTCTCATCACACCGCATCCCATCAGAGGTCTTCAGCGAAACTCGGGGAAAATATACTCTCTGCCTTCCGCTCTATCCAAAATCCTCTTCTCTTAGTAACCTCTTAATACAAACTAATCTATCATATTTTGCGACTTTTTAACTCTGGTAGGATTCAATTCCATTCCTATAGTGTAAGAGATACTTAAATTCATGTGTGTATTATGCCACATGATGTGCGTAATAAATAATCATTTTTAAATAGTTGGAGCGTTCAAGGTCATCTGTAATAATCTATAGACTACTCCTCAAGCCTACTCTCAACACTTAGATTCCCCCTAAGCCACAGGCGTCTTCAAGTAACATGAATGCGTAGAGATCTAAGGTGTTAGATTCCATATTATATAATTTATGTGCTAGGTTTAAGAACGCTGGCATTGAAGGATGGAAGGAAGTGGAATGAGGATGGAGGTAAGCGTTGCTATGTCGAAGGAAACGAGGTTGGGTTGGGCTGGATGTCTAGCTATGGTGTCGGAGAATTGACTCAAGTAGATGGACGCTTTACTGGACAGCAATATTGCAAGATACTGGAAGAGGTGCTGCTACCCAGTGTTCGTGCGTATCTGGTTCCAGCGCCGGAACCATTTTACTTAATGGAGGATAACAGTCCCATTCATAGGAGTAACGTTGTGAGAGCGTGGTACGAAGATCACCCAGAGATTATTAATCTAATTCTGCCACCACGTTCTCCTGATATGAATCCGATTGAAAACCTTTGGGCAATAATGATTAACGAATGGGAGCAAAGCAATGAAAGAACATTTGAAGCACTTTTAGCTCGCACGAGGAATAATTGGGAGAGCTTACGCCGAACACCAAACATTCCCTACAATCTGGCCTCTTCTATGTCGCAACGATTGCAAGAAATTATTGATGCCGGAGGAAGCTATACGAAGTACTGATGTTAAAGCCATGACGTAAATGTGTATCGAATATATATTTATGTTAATATAGAATTTTATTCTATTTTTTATGTTTGACATCTATAAAAGTATATATTGTGACCATGAAAGAACTTTACTTATCCTTAGTTAGAATCTTTTCTTGCAATGTCTACGCTCGTGGAGATGATTATATGCATTGTTGAAACAAACTATGAGAAGGTAATAGTTTCAGGAAAAAAATGAAAACTGGCAACATCGAGGCCATCACATGTTTATGGGAATTGTCATATGATATGCTACCAATAAACTCTTATATACTACTATATACAGTATACTATATTACGTAATAATTACGATGAACAAATCAAATGCAAATTTCTCTGATTCACGGCCCATCAGTCTTGCTTTAGACTAATGACTTTCATAAGATGGAATAGGTTACCACTTAAAACAATGGATAAACTATCTATTAGTGAGACGACCGTGATTTCCTCGAAATGCGAGCGCGTGAGAGGTTCACTGAGAAATTTGGTCATTAGATTCTTCACGTAGGATATGTATCACAAACAATAATATTGACAACAATTCCCAACAATTACTTAATATCAATCATTGCATTTGAGCAAATAATTTAGACCTGCGTCAAAATAACAGGTATCATGCCATGATTTGAGATATTTGCCGAATTAGTCGTTCTCTATTACAGTATATATTGAGACGGTATAATGTAATGCCAAGCTAATATTATGATGACTAGGATTGCTCCATAACCATCCCAACATCCCGAAACTTGGTCATTCTGCTTCTTAATCATTTGTATTTTAAACACTAAAATGTAGCAGAAGTGACGTAATAATGGACGTCATTGATTGGGTTAGAGCAGTTAAGTGCACCAATCCGAACACACCTCCGCTGTCATAAGGACTGCCCATTTTATACCTAACAGACGAGCTTGGGACGAGACAGAGGCGTGAGACTTCTTGTAAGCACTGTACAAATGCACATATTCAGCAGCTCATAACATTATTCAACGAAGTTTTTCTCCATTTGATAAATATGGGTGATTCTTATGTTCTTTGTACACTGATTACAAAATGAAAACACGTTTTTCTATTACCCACAGATTTTGAGGGAGATGCAAATTAAAACCCTATGAGATCGAGATGACATTCCTCAGTTTGCTTCATAATACGAGATTTATTGTTAGTCATTTACTTTGTATAAAATGTTTCTATTATGCATATTTTATATTTACATGTTTATATATAATATGCATATAATTATTTAACTATACTGCATATATACATCTTTATATATACATATATACAGTACTGGCCAAATTATTAGGAATTTTTTTAAAATTTCATTTTTTGGTATAAAATGTTAAATTAAACCAATTTTAAACGTTGAAAAGTTATTTATTTCTACACAAGAATACATGGTCATTATTTAGCAATAGTTTAGTACTTAGTTTGACCCCCCTTAGCTGCCTTAAGGGCTGCGACACGCTTCGGCATGCCATGAATCAATTTTTTGCATAATTCCTTAATACGTGTAGAGTGAAACCAGACTTGAATAAGTCGCTCTATGAGTTGGTGTTTTGTTGTTATCGGCGTTTCATGGATTACGTCCTTTAAAATACACCATAAACTTTCGATTGGGTTCATGTCTGGAGAATTTCCAGCCCATGGGAGCAACCGAACACTATTTTCATGACACCATTTTTTAACCGACTTTGCCGTGTGGCATGGAGCTGAGTCTTGTTGAAAAATCCAACGTCTATTACCATACCATTCCCTTATTTGAGGCAGTAGACGTCTTCTTAGTACTTCTATATACTTGACTTGGTTCATATTCCCCTCAACAATGCTCAAACGACTAGTTCCATGCACAGAAATTGCTCCCCAAACCATGATCTTTTGTGGAAATTTCACCGTTTTCATCAGACACTCAGGCAAAAATTCTTCTCCAGGCCATTCTTACACTTTGAACACGATCGTCAAGCACGGCAATCGTTGACTCATCGGAGAACACCACCTGCAATCAAAGAAAGCCCTGTGAAAGAGTCAGTGCATAGCGTATGAAGTACAGCTAAAACGAAGTACAGTATGACTTACTGCTTTACAGATATTTTTACTGCAGTTTTATCACGTACTGTAAATACACTTCTATGCATACTGTATTTACTGTATTAACATTCTATTTAATGTTAAATATTATTCTTAACTGTTCCCAATCCTCACTAGTCCAGTTAATGTGTTCCTTTGCCCATGCAAAACGTGCCTTCTTCATAGCCTCAGTGAGCCTGGGCTTCTTCCTTGGGCGGTAGGCTTTGAAGCCGGCAGTTAGAAGCCTCCTGTTGACTGTTCTACGACTAATATTGATGCCATCAGCCGCTAGACTACTGGAAATGTTTTTGCAAGTAGCTCTTCTATTTCTAAGAGACAAAATTGCAATCTGTCTATCAGTTCTTGGAGTCGTTACCCTTTTTCTGCCGCATCTTCCAACCCTTTTGGGGCCTACATTTTCTCCAAATACCATTTTTTTCTTAATACGAAGTACTGACTGTGGTGAAACATGGAGTTTGGCAGCGATTTCCTTTTGTTTAAATGTAGAAGAAGTTAATAAAACCTGTATTTGCCCAATTTTCCGTGGACTCAAGTCATTCTTTCGCCCCATTTTCAAATTCACTTAAAAACTGTAACAAATAATTGCCGAAATTGGGTAAATACACTATTTAAATTAAACGGTAGTTACAATGACACGTAAAAGAAGAGAAACACACCCGCATCGCACGACAACCAAACGACAACTGACGAACAAACACGCTTCGTTCGACTAAAGAATTATGCAAAAAATTGATTCATGGCATGCCGAAGCGTGTCGCAGCCATTATGGCAGCTAAGGTGGGTCAAACTAAGTACTAAACTATTGCTAAATAATGACCATGTATTCTTGTGTAGAAATAAATAACTTTTCAACGTTTAAAATTGGTTTAATTTAACATTTTATACCAAAAAATGAAATTTTAAAAAAATTCCTAATAATTTGGGCAGTACTGTATATACACCCCCCCTTTGGTTAGCTTCCGCCCGAATTGTTCATTCTGACGAAGGTAAAACTTTTCACTCCACCTTAGACCTACAGTTTAACGTGGAATCCGAACCACGCCCAATTAGCAGCCCAGCGTCGTAACCACTCGGCCACCTAGGATACCCATTTATCTACCAACCACTTCCTTTTATTATGTGGAAGGATGAACACCTGGGTTTTGCTGCGCGCCGGCTGCCGTCGGGTCTCGAACAAGTGGCCGATGGATTCGTAGTCAGCGACGCTAACCACTACACCTCCGAGGCGTATATATATATATATATATATATATATATATATATATAGAGAGAGAGAGAGAGAGAGAGAGAGAGAGAGAGAGAGAGAGGGGCGAGAAGCTTAACCTTCGTGAAATGAGGAATCATCGCACGGAACATTAAAAAGATTGAAAGGTATATATATATATATATATATATATATATATGTGTGTGTGTGTGGGTGCGCGTGTGTATGCGTGTGCGTATATATATATATATATATATATATGCCCTTTCCTGAAAGAACCTGTGTGTGTGTGTGTGTGTGTGTGTGTGTGTGTGTACGCTTAAGTTGCGGGTCCCCAACTAAAATTTGCACATTACATTATTTTTATCACTAGCTGGTAACTAGCTAACTAATTTTTAGGTAATACAGATAGGAAATGAGTGATACAAAAGCATTGTGGTATTAACTAAATTGCTAAACTCGTATATTGTACTACACTTATACATGCGGGCTCCTCATTTCTGTTAGTATGTAGATGTTAGAAAGCGTTCGATGTAAAATAGTTTAGTGTGACTCCTGCTTCAGAGGAAAGCTTAGGTGATTTAGGACTGCATTGAAAGAGACAAATGTGTAGAAATGAAGATAAGTTTTAAACTACTACTACTATTACTACTACTACTAATAATAATAATATAACAATAATAATACCGTTTCCTCCTACGTCCAACTTTTACCTTGCAACAGGTAAATGGTGTACATTTTGTTGAAGAATGGTAGAAATCAAACATAGACAGAAGTAAGAAGTCATATATATATATATATATATATATATATATATATATATATATATATATATATATATATATATGTATCACAGAGAATACATGGAATTAGAATAATGGAAATAGTACAGTTTTGAAAGAAGTTACGACTTCGTCCTCTTGTTGCATAAAGCGTTCCGAATTTCAGAGTATGCAACTTTCAGGTTTGCTTAAATAATCGGAAGCGACCGAGTAGTGAAAGATCTTTGCTGAATTATTATTGAAGCTGTGTATTAAACTACTCTGATGGTATTGCTCCATGAAGGACTGGTGCTATATTTAGTCAACAATCTTTGCTTCGATGATAAATACTAGAGTTATGCCTTGTAAAGCATAGTCCCCATTTTCTATTAAGTGGAAATATTAAGAAAGTTTTTTTTCGGCCAAACTTACTTATTTGAATATTGCGTTTTTATGTATATATTTATGAGTTAAACTTAACTACTACTGGTCTGAAAACAATTACTCCGAGAAATATATAGCAAGATTGGGGTAGATTTGAGAGAGGCTTTTATTGTAAAGGGAATTGAAATTAGTATGTTTAATTTAAATACTCTTAACATGTGTACACACACACACACATATATATGTATATATATATATGTGTGTGTGTACACACACACACACACACACACATATATATATATATATATATATATATATATATATATATATATATATATAAAACAATAAATCAATATTAGCAATAATGTTTAAGTGAATGTTTAGAGTAAGTAAACAGATTTGATTATGCAACAATGAAGGAAGACGTATCGACAATTAATTGAACTTATGTATCTGCATGTTCATCCTAATCTTTTTAAAAAATCTGATATATATATATATATATATAACGATAATCAAATAATAATATTTAAGATGGTAATTGAAGGTAAATAATAACACTGCCCAACACCAATTTTGCTGATTTCATTCTAACACCTGTTTTTAGGTAACTTTGGTGTGCTGATTTAAAAAATCACCTTAGTTTTTGCCTACACGTCAGGTTTTCGAGCAATCAAATACGGATATTTTGGAGATATCGCATTTTGGCAGGGTTATGCCCAATTTTTTTTCTTTTCAAAAAATAAGTTTTTACATACTCAGAATCAGCATGGAAAAGTAAACAATTGTGCAGGGAGTGAACTTTAATATACAATGGTAATATTGACACATAAAGAGATTAAAAGTGTTTAAATAAGCAAAAAATGAATCCATATTAAAGCAAGCACGGGACCAGTTTTCTTAACATTGTCTTTTTCTTGTTTTCTTACTTTTCAGTGCTGATAAATTTTCTCTTATAGGACTTCCTAGAATGAAAGATGTCAAGACAATCTCTTTGCAGGCTCCAGCAGTAGTCAGCCATCATATGGGTATCCCATCTTCCTTGATCGTTCTTCCATCACTTTGATATCTTGGTGGAACCTTTTACCTTGCTCTTCACTAACATCACCAAGATTTTCTGGAAATTTATCCAGATGACTGTTGAGATAGTGAACTTTAATGCTCATGTTGCAACCCAACTGCTGAAAGTTTACAAGTAAATCCTTTACAAGATCTTTATAATTTTCAGACTTTTTGTTTCCTAGGAAGTTCTTAACTACTGCCACAAAAGCATTCCAATCTCTTGCCTCCGTTTCGGTCATTGAGTTACTGAACTGCGGATCTTTCATCAGTTTTCTTATCTGTGGACCATCGAATATACTAGCTTTAAGCTTCTCATCAGTAAGACCTGGAAAGGCTGCACATATGTAATTAAAGCAATCACCTTCTTTATTCAAAGCTTTTACAAACTGCTTCATAAGCCCAAGTTTGATGTGGAGTGGTGGAAAAATGATCTTTTCTCGATCCACCAATGGCTCGTTTACAATATTTTTATCTCCTACATTTAAATTTTGCCTTAGTGGCCACTTTTCCTTTACCCAATGTTCAGCTTTGGCGCGACTATCCCATAAGCACAAGAAACATGGATCTCAGATCATGACGTCACGCTTACACCTGGGGAAATCACAGATACCCAAGATTTTAATATGTTGTACATGACCTTTAGATTTAATGCACAGATTTGCGTATTCCACAGATAAAATTTTAACAGCAAAACAGCTGTTAACAGGTCTCAAAAATCATCAATTTTGATAAGCGCCCTTCATGGATCACCCAAAATAGGCATATTGCATTGCACGAAAACCTGATGTGATGGGCAAAATCTAAGGTGATTTTTGAAATCAGCACATCAATATTATCCAGAAACAGGTCTTAGAATTAAATCAGCAGCAAAATTTTTTTGTTTGTTGGGCAGTGTAATAGCTATGTTGCCTAAATGCTTATATTTTAGCCTAACTGCATAATGTAGCTTAATAATAGTTTTTGTCATATGGACTATAGTCTGCCAATAAACCTTTTCATTTCATTTCAAATGTAATTGAGTCATATAAAATAAGTTATTAGTAAGAAATTCTCTTCTACAAAGTTTTCACTCGCAGGCCTGTGTAATTTATAGTCAATAATTGGTAACAATAATAATAATCATAATAAATATTTCTCGTTGCAGTTAAATCACTAGAAAAAATTACATACGTTTAAAAATGTTTATTATTAATTAGTTTGGAAAATCTGGCAGGATTGTGAACTGAGTTACCATTTATGATTAACGTACTTAAGGAAGAAATATGCATCTATTGACATTGAATCAGTAAACTTATCAAATATACAGTGTATATATATATATATATATATATGTTAACCCCTCCGTCTATGGCCCTCGGGTGGTTCGGAGTCGACAGGGGTTCTGGTTGGGAGGCAGCAACGGATATTTCTCGCGATACTTTCTTCTATAATATTCTAATTTCTTTCTCTCGTTATAGGGTCGACAGTTGTTAATTCTTCTCTTTCGATAATACTCTGATACTTTCTCTTGGTACTAAACTTATCGACTTTACTGACTAAATTCTTGAAGAGAACAAGGCTCGAAGGAAAAGATAAAACAACTTTCTTTGACTGTAGTTTACTTCTAAAATGTACAGGTAGTGCTCTGAATTTACAGAGGTAGAGGTTCGACCTCTTTCGATCATGGCTCAGGCCGGAATCTAAAAATTAAGGAGGCAAGGGGCCTCTGCCCCCTCCTCGCAGCGAGGCTGCTAACAAGGGAGTCTCGTAGTAGTGACCAAAGAAGAGTGCAGTAATGAAGTGAAGTTAATTTTACAATTACATGTATCATATAAGTCTACATGTTGGGGGAATGCAGTTGAAGGTTAAGTTCTCCCCTTTAAACACATGATCAGCTGTTTGAAAGATTCCAAATAAAAATAAAAAATAAAAATAAAAAATAATCGTATTTTCGCCGAGTATACATTTCTGAAGGCGATTTAATTTCATAATAGTACATCAGTACAATCTAAGTACATCACTGAGTACGTTGTAATTTTGGTTCATTACAATTACGATTACAATTACCAATTAATTCATATTCACTTAGTATCGTTTAATTATCGTTATTAAAGTACATTACATTATATTAAATTATTACATTTAATTACAATTTTATTAAAGTACATTACATCAATTACATTATTAAGTACATTAGTCACTTACAATTCTTACAGTGTTTTTATATTTATATATGGTTATTAGTACAACACAAAGTACATGGGCACATACGAGATAATTTATACATACATGACACACATGATTTAACATAACGCATGATAATGTATTATAAATTGAAATTAGAGCGAGAGGAGATTTTTCGTTTTCAGATGTTCGATTTATGCTGATTAGCGGAATTCGATCACTTGCCTCAGCATTTTCGAGTTCATTGCGGGAGGCGAAATAATTAAAAATAAAAAATAAAAAAATAAAAAAAGAATACACGAGAACGTATTTGGATGATTTCGGACGAATGCATAAAGTTTTGCATTTCACAGACTGACACGAGAAATAATGAATATTTAATAAAATTGATATGGGATAATGGTCAAGATAAGATATGGACGTATGGGCGCATATGGTTGAATGATAATATTTATACTACATAACACCACAAATAAATAATGACGTATAGAGAATGAATTTTTTTTTATATTAAAGAATTTACCATACATTGAATATGGGAGATGTCCAAATACTAAACACGTGATTCAGTGTTCAAGGTATGGAAAACGTGAAGAGAATTAAGTTATTTTATGACGTCATAGTTATTTTCATTATGTCATACGTACAGTATGTCATTATTAGAAAAGATGAATTAGAGAAATACAGTAATGAATAAAGAAGTGCAAATCGAAATTCTATCCAAAACTCGCTTAGGCGATTTTGGTTTCTTATGTAAAAATGAACATTCAAACATAAAAACCATACAAACATAAGTACTGCATGAAGACAATGAATCCATATAATGATGGTATAGGATTTGTTCATTGTTCATTTTTACATATACATATATATACATACACATCTGCACCTTTCATTCATTTCACGTGCTTAATTGTGAAATTCATCCCATATATATATATATATATATATATATATATATATATATATATATTGGTAAACAAATAATAATGCTTAAGCTGGTAATTGATGATAAATAATAATAGTTATATTGGCTAAACTATATAATGTAGCTTAATAATATTTCTCATATGGGGTATAGTCTGCCAATAATCCTTTCCAATTCATTTCATTTCGCTTCATTTCATATTAATGTAGAATAAATGAATTTTAATTAGGAAAAGCAAAAGTTACCTCTATAATTGAAAGTAAAATGTTTTATTTTAATTTTATTTTATTTTTTATTTAACTTCATATATATATAATACAAATATTAAACAAAGAAATTGTTTTTTTATTTAAAACGTGTTTAATCTGAGTTTCTATTTCGTGATGTTCGCACTTTGTTAACACGTGAAAGTGGAATTACATTTGAAGAGGTATTTGGTATTGGATTGTAATACGAGTTATTGTGTGTTTTGAGGTCGGTAGATATTCTTGTTAGGCCTATTAAACCCTTTTTCAGATGTTTATTTTAAGTTTTCATTTCTAATGTTTAAGGGTATAAGCTCAAAATTGAGTGTCAAACTCTATCTGCTTTTGTCTGTGTTTGTTTTTGTTTGATTTTGTTTGTCTCATGAAAGACCTTGAAAGAACCCCACAGGAGGATTTTTCTCTTGAAGGAAGGCGATGATGAATCTTTTTTTTTTCCCAAGGAGGAAGGTGAGGATGAATCTTTTTTTTTTTCCAAGGAGGAAGGCGAGGATGAATTTTTTTTCCAAGGAGGAAGACGAGGACGAATTTATTTTTTTTTGAAAGACCATGAAAGACACCTTATAGAGGAGGGACCGCCATGAAAGACGGTGAAGGATCCTCATGAAGGACGGTGAGGGGGGAAATTTTAAAATTTATCCATATCTGTACCCCCAAATGCCATCATACTACTATTAAGTACAACTCTGAAAGTTTGGTGTTTTTTTCAGCAAGTAAAAGTTCCACTGATTTGTATCACTACAGAAGCCTTCTAATAGAGGAAAATCAGTTCAACAGTTGTCTTAATAACTAAATGTACTCTTCATGTACTTAAAATTTAATATTACAAAATTCCAAGAATTTTTCAAGGCATATTTGTTTGTGAATCGAGATAAAGTGGTCTGCCAGAGGTATGACGACTCTTAATATTCCTGGCAAAATTGTTTTAATTGTATATGCTCTTTCAATTCATGGCTTTCTCATCAGTAAGTTGCGCATTCGTAATCGTTTATTCGTGATTTCAAACTATTTCTTTGGTAATTAACATTGAATCATAATTTAGAAACTCGTAATATATTACTTCATCAGTGATGTAGTTTAATCATAATATTTTATCCTGGTTATTTCCTTTCGATATTGCTATAATTAATTCATATCATCGCTAAATTTTTAGAGTAATTTATATAAATTGTGTTAGGAGGAAGCCTAAGTTTGTTTCCCCATACGTTAAACGGTTTATTTTATCATATTGTATTTTTGATGTATGGTTCCTTGTTTGAACAGTTTGCACGTTCTTGTCTTAAAAGAGGGGAGGGCATCAATGTCTGCTTTGTGCCACGAGTCTCAGAAATTTTAAAAGCGGCCCTGGTGCTGAAACTAATGCACCTTCATGTAAACCTCTCGTTGCTTTTACTGCACTCATTATTCGCATGCCCTTCATACTATCAATTTCCAATGCATCGTACCTAATTTATTAATCAAACACTTCAGATATTTAAATTATTTCACAACCTTTATTTTATCCGTTGAGAAGAACCTTACTTTTATTTGCATTCACCTTCAGTAATTTCCTTTCACACAAAGCTTGTCACTGCCCTCTTTACTTTATTCGTTGATTCACCCAGAAGCACCACATCATCAGCGTACGTCAGATGCGACAACTGTCACTCATTCTTTTCCAGATTCAGATTTACTGTCGTACTCCAGTGTTATTACTGAACCAGTCACTGAACTCGTGGCAGCCTCTCCCCCCCCCCCCCCCCCCAGGACTAGGGAATTGAGCATTTTCAGGCAAATACTAAAATTTTCAGGGCAGATTTTTCCTGACATTCCTTTGTTTTTTTTTTACTTGAGGTGAATTAATTACTTGCTACTATACTTGTAGTTAATAATTAAAACGTTAAGTTATGGACAGTAGGATGGGCGCAAAATGGTAGAGTGCAATGTTGCAAATGTTGATCAATACTGCAAAGGGGGGAATGTTGCAAGAGGTTATGCAACAACAGGGGAGGGGTTATCCCCAAGATGCAATGAAGGAGGAGGGGGTATGCAACAAGTCACTGCTGCAAAGGGGAAGGGGTTATGCAACAAGGGAGATGGGTTATCCCCCAAGCTGCAATGAAGGGGGGATGGAGCTTTGGGGGAAGAAGGGAGGATGGCCTTCCCCCAAAGGGGTAACTTAACCTAAGAAAGGGAGAGAAAGGAGAAGGAGGAGGGTCTTTGGGGAGAAGGTGGGATGTCCTCACCCC
This sequence comes from Bathynomus jamesi, assembly GCA_023014485.1. Taxonomy (NCBI): domain Eukaryota; kingdom Metazoa; phylum Arthropoda; class Malacostraca; order Isopoda; family Cirolanidae; genus Bathynomus; species Bathynomus jamesi. Next base: position 30,370 of record JAJOZX010016319.1, on the reverse strand, counting down.
TCAAAGGGAAACCTAACCTAAGGCTTGACCTAAGGAGAGAAGGGTGTTCGCCTAGCTCCAAAAGAAATTCACTTCACAATTAATCCGAAATAAATAAATCACCAAATTGACAGCAGAAAATAACAGTACACTTTATATATACACAACCAAAAGAATTAAATGAGAAGTCTATTACTTTTTATAAAGAAATTTCAGCGAAATCAGTGTAATTAAAACACATTTAAACGAATCCCAATATGTAAAAGAAATACAATTAATCCGAAATAAAAAAAAAATTGACCACAGAAAATAACAGGACACTTTATATACACAACCAAAAGAATTAAATGAGAAGTCTATATATACACTTTTATATTAAACAATAAAATTTTAACAAACTTCCCGTTTCTTTGTGCAGTTTCCCAAATTTTAGCCAACTTCCCATATGAAAGCAAGCAAGCAAGCACCCACCACCACGCATTTTTCTTACTATTTTACAACACGAATAAAATAAAAAGAAATTTTAGTGATGGAATCCGTACCATGTTACGGATTTCTCGCCTAAATTGTAGGTCTAAGGTGGTTCAAAAACATTGATACTTGATATCTTGTACTTTAAAACGGTGCCTTTAGTATATAAACGCACATGTCAGTACAATGATTTACTCTAAAGCCAAACCGAAAGTGTCTATTTACTTTTGTCATTCCTCTCTCTCTCTCTCTCTCTCTCTCTCTCTCTCTCTCTCTCTCTCTATATATATATATATATATATATATATATATATATATATATATATATACAAGATGTCTTCTCAATTTCGTACATTTTTTTTCGTTCATCTTAATATTAATTCATTCTTTACAGTATACTAAAATTGGCAATAAACATTTTAAGTATTCTCTAAGAATAATACTTAATTTACCTATAATTCGAAAGACATGAATCGCTTTCATTTATTCTAAAGCCAAACCGAAAGTGTCTATTTACTTTTGTCGATCATCTCTATATAAAATGTCTTAAAAGGTTAAAAGATCAGTTAGGAATGCCAAGCGTAATTTAGAGATAGTTATAGCTGCGGATAGTAAACATAATCCAAAAAAGTTTTTTGAATACGTAAATAATCGTAAGCCGGTAAAGGATAACATAGGCCCTCTATTGGATGTAAATGGCGCTTTGGCTTCTGACGCTCAGGCGATGGCGGGTATTTTCAATAACTTTTTTGCGACAGTTTTTACCGTAGAGGACGTAAATAATGTCCCCGACGTTGACGATATCGTTCCATTTAGTAGCGAGACTATTTTAGATGAAATAACTGTTTACGAGGCTGAGATTGCGCATTATATCGATAGGCTAAAAGTTAGCAAGGCTCCAGGCCCTGACGCTTTTTATCCTAGACATTTGAAAGATTTGAAAGACGTTATCGTAGGCCCCTTAGCGAAGATTTTTAATCAGTCACTCGAAACGGGGATTATTCCTGAAGACTTCAAATTAGCTAACGTCACGCCTATTTTTAAAAAAGGCGACCGCGCGGTAGCTAGCAATTATAGGCCCATTAGCTTAACGTCAATTGTCGGTAAACTTTTGGAATCCGTAGTTAGGGATCGTATTATCGATCACTTAGAAAGTAGGGGTTTGATTAATAGTAGTCAGCACGGGTTTCGACGCCATAGGTCTTGTTTAACAAATTTGTTAGAATTTTATAACGAAATAGTGCGCGAATACGATAGGCATAGGGCAGCTGACGTTATTTATTTAGATTTTAAAAAGGCGTTCGATACAGTTCCGCATAGGAGACTAATTGCGAAGGTTAAAGCGCACGGTATCCGCGGTCAGGTAGCTAACTGGTTAGAAGAATGGCTTCGTGCTAGGAGGCAGAGGGTCGTAGTTAATGGTAGTGAATCGGGGTGGTTAGAGGTAGGTAGTGGTGTCCCACAGGGTTCAGTGTTAGGCCCATTGTTATTCGTAATTTACATTAACGACATAGATGTAGGATTGATTAGTAACGTGTCAAAATTCGCGGACGATACTAAAATAGGCGGTAAGGTTGTTAACGAGGACGATAGAAATAGGATCCAAGACGATGTAGATAGGATTATGGAGTGGACGGATAAGTGGCAGATGCAATTTAACGTAGATAAATGTAAAGTTTTGCATATAGGTTCTCGCAACAATAATTACGTGTACACGATGGATGATAGGGATTTAGCGAGCGTTGACGAGGAAGTAGATTTAGGCGTACGCGTAACTAAAGATTTAAAGGTTAGGAACCAGTGCCTGGAGTCTTGCGCAAAAGCTAATAGGATGTTAGGCTTCATAGCGCGTAATTTCGAATTTAAATCGAAGGATATTATATTGCCCCTTTACAAGTCCCTAGTCAGGCCTCATTTGGAATATGCCGTTCAATTTTGGTGCCCGTACTTGCGTGAGGATATTGATAGGTTAGAAAGGGTTCAGCGTCGTGCCACGAAACTTATTCCGGCATTGCGCAATAAGCCTTATGAAGATAGGATTAAAGTGTTAGACTTGTATTCACTCGAAACTAGGAGATTAAGGGGGGAGCTTATTGAAGTTTTCAAAATCGTTAATAACATCGATAACGTAAATTTTGACAAATTGTTCACTTTCGATAATAGTAATACTCGCAATAACGGATTCAAGTTGCGTGGCAGACGTTTCATTACTAATATCGCTAAAAACTTCTTTACGTTTAAAGTAATTGATAAATGGAATAATCTTCCCGCGTCAGTCGTTCATTCTACCAGCGTTAATGTGTTTAAGAACCGTCTTGACAGACATTTTAAAAATATTAACGTTGTTTAAAATTAAAAAGAAAGTTAACAACAGGAGCTCTGGTGGTGGTGCTCGAGGATGAGTCTGTTGACGATGAATGCCAGCTTGTGACATGCCAGCGTGTGATGCCAGCAATAAAAAAAAAAAAAAAAAAAAAATTAGACTAACACGAATGTAGATGTAGCTCATAGCGTAAACTAACCCACTTTTTGTTTAACTTTACCTACTTTTTTTTTTTTCTTATCCTCCTTACTTTGCATGTCTCTAACTCTTTTCTTGCATGTTTGTAGTTTGCATGGTATGACAGTGAGTTAAGACTGTGTTTGCATGGTTTGTAAGCGTTCTTATTTTACTTCTTTTCATCTTTCACCCCTCTCCTATATTCTCCGACTATTTTTCTGACTTGTCGGCAGTGGCCGGCGGATGATGATGGTGAGACTTTTTCCCTCTTTTTCTGAATGAATGTTAACCCACGAATGATAGGTGTTGCTCCTTACTTAACCCCTTATTCTCCTCTCTTCTCTTAACCCCCTACTCTCTCCTTTCTCTCGGGCTAGCCTTAGAGTGGATCTTAGGGTCTTTGTTAGCCTTAGCTTCTGTAGATCTGTAGATCTGTAGATCTCTTTTTATTCCAAGAAAACAAAATGTATAACGAGGTAAACTCGATATGCATAAAAACTCACACCTGATTAGCCCGAGGCTACTCCAAAACCGCAAAACGGCCAGAATGGAACGCGATTGACAAACTTTCACCCAAAGCTCGCTTCCGTCTACTCTCTCTCTCACTCTCTCTCTCTCTCTCTCTTCCTCTCTCTCTCTCTCTCTCTCTCTCCTCTCTCTCTCATACGACTCTCCTTTCCCTGTTACTGTGTATTAAATTTATTTTTAAATTTTCATTTCATTTCATTTCCATTTCATTATTATTATTATTATTATTATTATTATTATTATTATTATTAATATTATTATTATTATTATTATTATACAGGCATTTTCACAATTTTTTAAAAAGAAAAAAATTTCTGTACCTTAATTTCAGATTCTTTTTTTTTCTATGAGGGTGGGAACTTTTGCAGGCGTTCTGTAAGATCAAACTTGTCACCCGCCTTAGACCTACAGTTTAACGTTAAATCCGAACTACGCTCCAGCACGGGCGGGCAGAAATAACATTGTCATCGTCCGGACTCGATCTCTCAACCTCCGATCAGTACCACAGCGTCTTAACCACTAGGATACCTAGGGTACCCATTTATCTACCATCCCAACCAGACATTCATTTTCACGAACTAAACACATTTTAATCACACTCCTACGCGAGAATTGGTAAGTAGAAAGTCAAGTCGAATAGATGTATCCAAAATTGGAAAAATTGAGGATCGAGTAGTATGACCGCAAATAATAATGCAAAATATTGTAGTGGTGGAGATTGCAAGTGGCAATTCACCTTGAGATGTGAAAATAAATCTACGTGAAAGACATAATTGATTCCTTATACAGACTCTGACGGTGAGACTCTGGTTCGCTCCAGCATGCTGGAACCTGAACCTAACCTAACCTATGATTCAGACCATAGATTCTCTATGTAACTGGAACCTAACCGAACCTAATATGTTGCAAAGGGTCTAACCTTGTCAGACTCGTGCAAAGATTAGAAAATAATGAAAAAACGCACCTATCAACTAATCTCGACCCAGGGTACCCACTTATTGGAATGATATTTAATACACAGATTTTCAAAAGACCTTTTAGAGAGAGAAGAAAAAAATATACAAACGAGGAATATATGCAATAAAATTCAGACCATAGATTCTCTTTGTAACTGGAACCTAACCGTGGTGCAAATGTATTTATACAGTAGTAATAATAGCTAACTCTGTTTTCACTCTACCCGAATTGTTCATTTTGATTAAGGTCAAGCTTGTCATTCCGCCTTAGACCTACAGTTTAACGTTAAATCCGAACTACGCTCCAGCACAGGAGGGCAGAAATTACAATGTCATCGTCCGGACTCGATCTCTCAACCTCCGATCAGCACCTCAGCGTCTTAATCACTAGGATACTTACGGTACCCATTTATCTACCAGCCCAACCAGACATTCATTTTCACGAACTAAACACATTTTAATCACACTCCTACGCGAGAATTGGCAAGTAGAAAGTCAAGTCGAATAGATGTATCCAAAATGGGAAAAATTGAGGATCGAATAGTACGACCGCAAATAATAATGTAAAATATTGTCGAGGTAGAGATTGCAAGTGGCAAATGTTGATCAATGTTGCAAAGGGGTGAGGGATATTGTATGAAGGAGTGGGTTCCAAAATGGGAAAACCGAGAATAGTATGGGCGCAAATATTAATGCAAAATATTGTCGTGACAGAGCGTGGAAGTGAGCTCATACACCTTGAGATGTGAGCATTAAATCTACGGAGAGAAGATAAAGACACCATTAGTCGATAAATCAAGATGTCCAAAGCGTGGGTCCGTTATATCATTGTTACGATTGGTACACAAATCTAACATAGCCCCACCTAGTTACATTGCCAACCAATCATCAGACTTACGAACCGCCTATTAGTCTTTTGGAGGTGGTGCTTGTGGATCATACATATAAAAGTGATTATTTTCAGCTGGGAGTCAGAGTAGTATTTTCAACAGTGAATAAACATTCCCTCCGTCATGAATCAGGAACTTTACAGTTTACCAGATTTATATCAAGTTGGAGACACTGCAGTGGTGTCTACAATTAATCTTTTTAACGCAGCCGACCGGGACGCATTATTTCCAACGCAAACCGTTGATGATATTTGCAATGACGCTCCTTACGATCCGACGCAAGGGACTGCCTTAGAAATGTAAGTAATCATGTGCCTGTAATTTTATTTTTTGTAGTAAATTATCCGCGAACTTGTTATTTATTTAGTGTACCTGTTATTAGGAGAAAGAGCACTATTCTGGATTATTTCATCATATATTTATATATATATGGAGGGTTGTAGTAACTCATCTCATTACATTTAAAATACTTCATTTAAATGGTAGGTATCCGCAATTATAGATTAGTTTGCAATTAATATTATGCTAAAGTCCTGTTTTGATTCGTTCAATTTTTTTATAGCAATCCTTTGCAGGTTTGAAATAATTTTATAAATTCAGTAATAAATGTTGTTCGGTATTTTCTTTTATAGGAACTTCTCTGAGCGGTTCGAAGATATCTTCACATTGTAATACTCTTACTCTTTGTATACTCTGCATATGTTTTAAGCAATTGGGTTTTTATTAAAAAAGATTCAGTATGAACTAATTAATTATAATTATTCTTTCTCCTTTAAGATTCGATGAGGAGTTGACTCGTGTTATACAATCTTTTCGTTTAGAAGAAACGTATGTCGTGGACCTGAATACGGAGGTAGAAGATTTACCGAGCAGTCAACCCATCGATTGTCACATCATTAACGAAATAATGCAAGTTTTTTTTCCTTATGTTTCGATTTTTTTTTCGGGTAAGAAGACAATGTATTTTCATCAATTTATTAAATGAAAGAAATCATGTTTTTAATACAATAACCATCTTAAATAAGCTACAGAATACACAAACTAACATTATTGGATACAAATATATATATATATATATATATATATATATATATATATATATACACACACGAACAAAACATCATACTATACAACGAGTGCGCACAATCGGAAAACGGCTTTTTATCTGTCTGCATACCATTTCGTCGTTTCGTTGAGTGTGACACGGGTCGAATAATTTTTAAAAATTTGTAAATTCCTTACCACGTGACATATGCATGAGAAATAAAAGGCAGTACATCCCACAAGTATTACTAAAATATCCTTGTAGACGGAAGGATTCCATACAACTTCGGGGATATGCATCTGCTCGAGAAATTTTACAATAACAGGGTCACTCTAGGGTTGAGTACCGAGTGAAACAAAATAGTACATGCGGTCCCTATTTTTAAAATAGATTGCAAACCAGTGAATCTCTTCACTACAAATAACATCTGTGTTCACAATAAGACTACCGCAATCACGTAGTTGGCAATATCAGTGTTTCATTCTTCGCAAACACACCGATAAATTTAGAACGTGTGATTCGTTCACTATTCATTATTCTCTGAAGTGTATTCGTGTCCATTTTGAAAGTCAGTGACAACGCTCCTAAATCTGTCTACTTCTATTACTGCTTGTGACTCGAGGTATACCAGTACATTAATAGGCGCGTCTATCGGCTTGGCGAATTCCAATCTGACTGAGATGTTTCCACTCTGTTGTGGACTTAAGTGTGTATTTACACTAGCAGATAAGTCAGGTGTGATGTCACACGGATAAAGGTTAAATTGATCGATGAATTCTTTCTGCGTTACCCCAATCCCGAGCTCATCACAATAACCTGCAATATGGGCCAGATTACTATATGCTCTCGCGCAAAGCGGGAACACAGCGTCTGATGAATAATCCGTATCCAATGTGTAGTAATTAAGACCTTTTACCCTTTCTTATGTTGCTTTTTTATACTATTTTCTCTTTCTTTATTCCATTTCTCTTTATCCTTCATCATTCTCTTTACACTCGCCTCGCTGTACTTTATAAATACGGGTAGCACGTGAGCCGGTGGGCGGCATTATAATTCAAACAATGCAAGGAGGAGGGGGATTAATTATACACGAATTACACTTTACTGACTTTTATTTATGCCGAAAACACTTTGAGATAAACGGGGTAATGCGAGGGGGAATTAACATTAACATTTTAGTCGGAGAGAAAAGCCTAATCTAAATTTACAATTACATCGTAACACAAAAACACCTTACTAAGACAAGGCCGCCCGATGACTGGCGGGCATTTCTACCCAGCCTCTAGCCTGTGGTCAGGCGTTGCCAACTTGTATTTCTATATTTTTTTAATACAACCATTTTTAATTTCTTATTTAATAAAACTTAATTAAACATTATTAAATTCTTATAAACAAACATTTAATTCTTAGTTTGACACTACTACACTCTTATTAACAAAACATTTAATTAAACATTATTAAATTTCTATAAACAAACATTTAATTCTTAATTAGACATTACTACAAATGTTCCCCTCAACGCAACGCCATTGACGTATAGAGTTATATTTTTAACGCCGAAATTCTCGAATTTAAAGGCATTCTTTTTATATTTTCCATTCATCTACTTGTGTTCTTGCATTCCAATTAATATCCTTTTAGGTAGATTTCCCAGGGCGATGTTTTCTGTTTCGATGCCAACCCTGCTGGCACCGTGTATCGTTTGAGCTGTACTATGTTAATTGGGTATTTTACTGTGGCATGCAGTAAATTTTTCTCAATTTCTATTTGTTTAGGCGAAATTAATTTCACTCGCCTTACGCGGAGGTATGTCTCCATAATGTGAATCACAACGGGTTTTGCTTCCTCTTCTTGATCAGCATCCAGATTTAAACAGATCTCAGGATTCGTGCGGGTGAGCTTTATTTAAATATCCACCCCATTTACAAGCAACTTCTCCTGGAATGTGAAGTCTGTATGCAGGCGTCCAAAACACTCGTATATCTTCTTTTTAGAATTTTTAAATTTGTCATTTATACTACTTTCGTCTTTAGCTTGATAATAGCCCTCAGCACTTAAAAAGGTATCCTTCGCTTCTTTGGAAAAGTTCAGCACATTTTCCAGATAGGCTCGTAGGTGGTAGTACCCCGTTCCTGCCGATATGTTGACCTGATTTAAATATACGTCACACTAGTTGAATATGGAGTGCAGAAAGTTTGTTTCAGGGTATACAGCACATTTGTTATCGCAGTCCGTTCCATCAGAATGGCTATACGTAGTTTAGCGTACATGTGTACACAGCTTGGGTCAAAAAGGTAGGGGCCTGAGCTGGGTATCACGAATTCTATTGGAGCACTCGGGGAACTAATTGTATTTAAAGGGTTAATTGTAATAAAGTCACTGTGTTCAATAGAAACTTGAGTTGGGGGCATGTCAAAGAGGGACAGCTCCGATTTACAACATTGTGAACTACATGGATGGATGAAGCGTGCCATGACGAGTTAGAAATAGTGCTTCCTCGCTTGACAAGTAGTAAACAAACTATGATTCATGAGATCAATGTCCTTAGCTTATATCAGTCAAAAAAGTGGTCAACCATAAGTTTCATTCGCTTAGAACACTTCTTTTTTATATCCTTTTACGTTTAATGCCAAGTGGTGGTAATCCCTTCTTCCGGACAGCCCTCGTCTTCTTCCCACCATCACGCATTTTTCTCTGCATCTTTGACGATTTCGTCCTGTGTACGCTTTAAGTGTTTTTTTAGAGCTTCTTTAGGTTTAGCCCCAGCCAATATGTCTTCTGCCGTGTTAAGACCTGATTGTAGCGTTTTCCTCCCAAGGTATCTGGCACCCCTCTTCAGCAAAGGAACAGGCGTACATAGTATGGTTGAAAAAATGGATCCAAGTCCACTACCACGCTGGTATCTCACACCTCGATAGAATGTGAAAGGCTTTCTGTCCATTATAATTCAGTGCGTCGAAAGTGTAGCTTCACTGTTAAGCTCCCATCACCGAATAGGAAATTTTTCCCCTCAATCGTTCTTATTTACCGGGTGTCCCAATAAAATGTATACACATCATATTAATATATATATATATATATATATATATATATATATATATATATATGCACACTTTAGATGATAGTAATATGCGCTGATGTATTAGTATATTTATAGCACTTAGTAATAGTAGTATAGTAGTATAGTAATGGTGTATTGTACTTAAATAACAGTAGTATCCCTTGTTAGAGGAAATGGCGGCGTTGCAGTTATCGTTTGAGCAACGTAAGTGGATTCTGAAGCACTACTGGAAGACGGAGAATGTGGCTGAGATACACAGACATTGGAGAAATGAATTTGGAACATTACCACCATCACGGGTAACAATTACAAGATTACGTGATAAGTTTGAGACTGACGGACGGAACAGTACAAAACGTCAACAAAGGCCGATCTGGAAGACGTCGCACTTCAACTGACACTGAAAGTGTTGAGACCGTGTTACAGACCTTCACAAACTCTCCAAATAAGTCTACAAGGCAATGTTCTCGTGAGACTGGTGTTTCTAAATCCAGCGTTCATCGCATTTTGCGACGTGAAAAGTGGAAACCGTACATACCTAGACTGCTCCATGCAATGAATGAGGACGTTCCAGATCGTCGAAAAGAATTTTGTGAGTGGTTTTTGCACATGTGTGATGAAAAACAATCTTTTCCTGATTTCATTGTTTGGTCCGATGAAGCCACTTTTAAACTTAATGGTACTATCAATCGACACAACTGTGTGTACTGGGCCACCGAAAATCCAAACGTAACAGAAGAACGAGCACTTAATCAACCAGGAGTGTCAGTGTGGTGTGATCTGTCTTCCAGAGGACTGATAGGGCCATTTTTCTTTGAAGACACTGTCACAGGTGCTGCTTACTTATCAATGCTGCAAGACAACATTGTACCTTCAATCAGAGCTCTTTTTTTGGAAGAAGAGTGTTACTTTCAACAGGATGGCGCGCCACCACATTACCACAATGACGTTAGAAATTTTCTCAATGTTTGTTTTCCTAGAAGGTGGATAGGACGTAGGAGATGTACGGAGTATCCACCACGATCTCCTGACTTAACACCCTTAGACTTTTACTTGTGGAGCACTCTGAAGAACACTGTGTATGCTGAAAAACCAAGGACACTACAAGCCTTGAGACACGAAATTGAAATAGCCTGTGCCAACATTCCACTCCGAACAATCCGAACAGTATGCCGATCTGTTGCGCACCGTTGTCAGGAATGTATTGATGCTAGTGGCGGACATTTTGAACATTTAAAACATTAAAGTAAGCAGCACAACCATGAAGGTATTGAGCTGCTGGCTGATATTTCGAACATTTAAACATTAAAGAAGCCTATTTGCTATCTATTTACTATCCGCCTATTTTGCTTATTGATATATATGTTAATATGATGTGTAAACATTTTTTTGGGACACTCTGTATATTGAGATATTGGTTATTAGATTAGTTGCGACATTCACATAATGGGGCCTGTCATATGTAATACTCAAGCTCTTCCCTCTATAGTTGGGAATGTGAGCAATGCGTAGCAAGCGTGCCTGGGTATCCCAAACAAACTGGTGCTCCACTATATTGCTATAAATATAGCACATGTCTGGGGGTGTATAGCCAGCAACCAATTTCTCCAATTTCGTCTGATACATTAGGCTGGAGAAGTCATGTTGTACCTCGTGAAAGGTATCTCTTTAGAAGGCTGATCGATATCGCTCCTAGGTTATAATTTTGAACAGCTCTTTGTCTTTAATATTTCTGTTAGCCTTTGATTTTAGGATTAGAGTATGTGCAGGGTTTTCTTTGTTTACGATTTCGTATACTAAATCAGCCGTAAGATTTGAGTTTTTTAAACTTACGTTTAAGTCTCTCACAACATCATCAGAGAATTTAAATTACGTAGGACTACCTCCACCTAAACATTATTTTAACTATGAATGTATGAGTACAGATGAACGTGACGATTTTGACTGCTACTACAACAGTTTTAATGAATCTAATACTTATAATATAGCTGATGAATGTGAGCGTTATTGCGTGAATGATGTACCCGCGCTTAGAGTATGTTTCCAGGTCATTAGAAGGATGTACATAGACCGTTTCAAATGCGATCCGTTGCAAGTCGCAACCACGATCGCCTCATTATGTTTTACGGCATTCAAGAATGACTGCATGCCTAAAGACACCTTAGCCATCATTCACAGAAACAATCCCTGCAGTTATGGGCAAAAGGCTATTTACTGGCTCATATACATACAGCAGCAGACAGGTGTATACATAAAACATGCCTGCAAAACGGGGGAAGTACCCATTAAGGTTAATGGTCGTGTTTTTTGGGTTGATGGTCTAAGCGAAAACCGTGCCACTGGTGAGAAGATTGTGTACTCCTTTAACGGTTGCTGGTGGTACGGATGTCCTGTCCTGAGTGTGGAATCGGAGGAGATATCCACGGTAGATCTCCTGCCGATAGTCTTGCATGGACCCGCACCCGCGATCAACTTATAAGCTTCCAGTTAACTCACAAGGTCTTGTGGGAGCATGAGTATGATGCACGGATGGAAACAGATGGACAGTACTGTGAAGAAATAAACACGATCAAGCGTTCAATGGTGCTGGATCCTCTCAAATGCGGTGATAGCTTGTTCGGAGGACGTACAAATCCCTTCAAGCTATACTTTCCGCCTACGGAGGGGGTGAAACTCCATTACTACGACTTCTGTTCTTTATATCCCTATGTGATGAAGAACAATCCGTACTCCGTAGGTGCACCTGAAAAACTGGTGGGACCTGACCTGGCCCCCATCGAGGTGCTTTCCACAAATTTGAACGGGTACTATTTCGACCTTTCTTTCGTAGATGTGCTTCTCCCACGCGATTTATGGATGCCGATCTTACCCGTCGTTATAAATCACAAACTCATGTTTCCCCTGTGCGTGAAGTGCGCAGAGGAGAACAATGAGGATTGTAATCATACAACCAACCAGCGTAAGATCAGAGGTGTATATACAAGCCCTGAGCTGGACCTAGCCGTTCGTCATGGCTACAGAATATTGAAGATACATGAGGTGTGGAGGTTTCAGAAGCCACCCAACCTTTTCACGCCATATATAAACGCTTTTTTGAAAGATAAGGTAGAAGCATCAGGGTATCCGCGAGTTGATACCGAAGATGAAAAATCGGCTTATATTCAACGTTACCGTGACCGTGAAGGTACATATACAGTTTGACCATTCCCAAATTGTAAAGAACCCAGGCAAGCGCTTTAGTGCAAAGTTCTGTCTAAACAGTCTTTGGGAAAAATTTGCACAGAATACTGGCAAAGGGAATGTTCATTTGGCACAGTTATAATGAAGTCTGGGATTATGCCAACGCTCCCGATAAAGAGGTGATGGAGATCGTGAATGTAGGTAATGCTTACATAATAAAGTACAACAATAACGAATTGGCAGTGGCGACTCGTGGTATAAATGTATGGGGGTGCGATTTCATAAAATTTATAATTTTTAGAATTGTAGTACATAAACAATCACATGGTGCTTCCGTACGGTACTTATATGTCAAAAGAAGCCATAAATTTGTATTAAAAAAATATTTTAATAAAATATAAAAATAATTGTTGAATAAATTTGACTATAATAAATTTGACTATAATAATGTACCACTGTACGACAACACGGACTCACAATAGGCTAGTGCGAATCCAACTGCCGCTCACAAGAGTACTGTACTTGTATTAACATATGCGGCTATGCCAGACGTACAATTCTAGTTAATTACAAATAAGTAATAATTTTAAAAAATACATATAAATGGCTTATATCATTATTACTGAAGTAACTATTAGTAAAAATAAAGTTATTATAAAAAAAATTCGCGATTGTACTTATATTTTCATTACAACAGTAAAATATAATTTATATTTACTTGAGCGAAAAATCTATCGCTCCATTCGGCTGCAATATTATTTTGTATTCAAACAGCGGTACGCTATTTGAAGCTATGCTATAAGTTTAGAATATTATGTACTGTATGAAGGCTTACTCAAAATGCCTCATGAATCATGATATGCCACATGAATTTTTAAAATATATTTCAAGAATATTTATTTTAATATCTTAAAATTAATATATTTTTTATCTGTTAAATTAATATTTATCGTTTCAAGCAAGGGGGAGCGACCGCTCCATCGCTCCTATACGCCAGTCGCCACTGCGAATTGGGCACAGATACCTCACGGTTACAAGCATACCTGTAGCCAGCATTACAAACGGCCTACGCACGCATCAAACTTGGGGTCCTATTACATTCTCTGGTCGAGGGTTTTGTACGCCGATACAGATAGTGTGATATTCACAGCGGGGAGGGTGAATACATGCCTCCTATTGGTGACTTCCTCGTGGAGTTACCTGATGAGATCAAGGATGAGTATGGAGACATCGCATACGCCGACTCTTTTCTCAACAGGCCAAAAACTTATGTGGTATTGGTGAGGTGAGGGAGGTTATGAAATATTCGTGAAGGCTAAGGGTATCACGCTCAACCAGGCGAATCGGGCGGGTGGTTACTTTGATTCGTTGAAGGATCTAGTGTGTTTGGATGATGATGATGAGGGCGACCAGCAATCCCAACTAACTGTAGGGACCCACAATTTTTCGGGCGCAGAAGCTGGAGGGCGTGAAGGAACTTAGGATACAAAGGAAACGTCACCAGGTGCCTGGTACCTATGATACCGTACCCTTTAGAGACCATAATCTTTGATTGTTATATATGTCTATTGTTAACGATATGTTATTTATTACACGTATTTGTATATATACCCTTGAATATTTCGTTTATTAAATACTCGTGTTTCAATTAGCGTTTCACTTTCTCCTTTTTGTGTGTGTGTGTGTGCGCGTTATGTACAGGAGAAAATTCTAAGCTCTGCCCAGCGTATGTACAGGAGAAAGTTCTAAGCTTCGCCCACCTGTAGGATCGGTCACGTGACTCCTGCTACTACCTGGGCATATCTCTTCCCTGTGTGCTCTTGACCGCTGCAAGCCCTAGGTCTCAGACGTGGCATTTCCCCACGTAGACGAAAAAATAGTAATGGCTACCCTTTAATATTGGTGTTCGACGTTTATGAAGTAGTATTTGGCAAAGTGTGAAGATAAGGTCACTGAATGGCTCCCTATTCCACCCTCCTTTGATACTTTTAAGGGCTACATTGAATCGTGCGAAGGAACAAGAGGTACAAATACTCTACTGCTATTCTGGCGAGAGCTTTGCAGGGATTTTCGTGGTACAAGTGATGTATTGACTATGTTGTAGGACTAAACTTTATAAAAGCTTACATATACCGTGAAGTAGAAGAAACAACACGTGCAGAAAAGAAGCAACGGTTATGGTTAGTGACTCTTGTTGATGAGTGATGCGACAAGCGATATTATGTCGTGTTGCATCATACCGAGTACTCGTACCCTGCGACTGAGAATGTAAATCTTGTCATCATTGAGAATCTTAAATTTTTACCACTATATTAATATATATCATGACAAGGTTTGTAGTGAGGTTGTGGCTAAAGGCCTGCGTGAGTTTTTAACAGAATTTAGAGATGAGTATCGACTGCTAACCAAAAAGGAAAATATGGGCATATGTTTCTCTCAAATAGTGCACCGGAGTGTGAATAAAATGTGTTTAGTTCATGAAAATCCCCCTGAAAGAAAATGTCTGGTGCGTATTCTGGGAGTGGGGGTGATAAAACATTAAAACCGGTTATTTTCTTCATGTATCGTAAAATTTCTCAAAACACTCTACCCAGTATAATGGGTTACAAGTATTCACGTTGGAACAACGCCGTACACGTTTCATCAAACTTATGGTGTGACTCACTCCTCCCGTCGAGCTGATCGGCTCGCCTGCGGCTCATCGTCATCTCAGAGCTTGAACCGAGTGACGTGCACTCCTCGATACGATGGAACTTCCTTTGAGCAGCATTCTCAATGCCGTGTACGATGTGTCCGTGACGAAGTCATTGAGCGTGTTCAGGCGTAAAACTGTGCATTAACTATATACTGGAAACGACTTGTAGACAAACAAACTCTGGTAAAGGAATGTTGTTTTTTAAGTGTTGAGAAGATGAATAGTCTTCGTGGTAGTTGAGAAGTGGAGTGAAGATCGTTATAAAAATTCCTGCAGGTGTAGGTACAGGAAGAGAGCAGATTAGTTATCCCCTCATATGCCATTGTTTGTACGTTGTATATAACTAACGATCAGCCATGCACTGATATACGAATTATGTGGAAGAATGCTTCTGATAATAACGTTCTTGTCCCTACGCGAAACCGTTTTATCCTCGATAGAATGTTTGAATCGTCAATTTCCGCAAGCTGAAGCCTATATTAGACGCGCGTGTTACGGATATGCTTTATTTTGATACGGTTCTTGAATACGCAGACACCGTTCTGCTCGACGGGTTTACCGAGTGTAGGACTGAACAAGGCGAGAATGGTCTCGAGCTGGATGCTTATTTAAAAGGTTTAGACTCTTTGAAATATCATGAACTTTGGTACAAAGCACTTGAGCGGTCAGGGCTGAGCTCACCTACACCGTTCACCCTGAAGAAACTATTTCTTTATATAATGAGCAGCTGTCGTTACGACTTAGAAGATATTTCAATTATTTCTTATACTATTATTATTTTTTATTTTATTTTTTTTATCATATATATTCCATCGTTTATAGAATAAAATGTACATTTATTTTCTATATATTTCGTGAAATTGATTCCAATAATTCGTCTAATAACAGAATGATGTAATGGTGTTTTATTTAATTCATTCGCTTGTATATATAAACGATATTATTAATTATATGTATACCAAATGGTGGTTACGGCTTCTAAACCGACTGACGGATTTCTAAGCCAATTGTCAAGAATATATGCTTTAATTAAATAAATAGCGCAATCTGCCAGCTGAGAAGTTAATTGATATATACACATATACCTGCCTTGTAGGTCTTCTAAGTCAACTGGCGGGTTAAGCCAACTGGCGGATTATGCCAACTGTCAAGAATATATGCTTTAATTCAAATAAATAGCGCAATCTGACAACTCAACCCTAATAATGTACACCTGAACAAGCCATTTACGCCTTCTAAGTCATATTAAGCCTTCTAAGCCAACGGGCTGATTAGGACCTTATAAGACAGCGGCGCTCGGATGAACTCTCATTTTGCGTCTGGCTGGAGCCAGGCGAACACCCTTCTCTCCTTCTTAGGCTAAGGCTTAAGTTAGGTTTCCCTTGGGGGGTGAGGACATCCCACCTTCTCCCCAAAAGACCCTTCTCCTTCTCTCCTCTCTTAGGTTAAGGTTACCCCTTTGGGGGGAGGTCATCCTTCCTCTCCCCCCAAAGCTCCCTCCCCCCTTCGTGCAGCTGGGGGATAACCCATCCCCCTTTGTTGCATAACTTCTTGCAACATTTTCCCCTCCCCCTTTGCATCATTGATGAACATTGCATTGCATTCTACCATTTTGAGGCCATACTACTGAGGACTTACTGAATTCCATATCAACTGCAGTGCCGTAGTTTTGATTGTCATTTAGAAATGTGGTAAAATTTTATCTCATTTTTGTAAATTGTAAAGTTTTTTATATCAAAAGGCTTTAATATAGTTACTCATACTCTAACCTTTGTTATTTTATGCTACACATAGTGCTTATGCGGAAATCAGGGCCCCCTGAAAATTTTTAGGGCAAATTTATTCCGCCCCCCAGTAAAGTGCCATCCCATACGCCTATGACTGGCACCATACCACTTGCCGCAGGGAAGTTAATCGGTATTTTCAATCTTTCATCTACTCAACCGATCAACTCTGAAACAATTTTCCCCAATCCATCTTTCCACCTCTAATCTTTCAAGTGCGGAGTGTCCAGGCATCTCGAAAATCCTGGGCTTGATTTTGTTGGCCCCTCCTTCCTGCATAAAAAGCAGATTTCTTCACTTTCTCCAAATCCATAAATGTCATGTACACATTCTTCTTAACCCTTAATTTCTCACTGCAAACACTTGATCAACACATCCTTTTCCTTCTCTAAAACCGCCTTGTTCATCCCAACCAACGGATCCGTAATCTTTTATCTTTTACTCTCTCACCACTCCCATATACTTTTCCAGATATATTAAAAGACTTATGGTATTCCTATAATTTTTGCAGTCACTTCGTTCACCTTTTAATTTTATACAGTGGTACAAATGCAACATTTATCCAATCATCTGATAGAAAACCACTTTCCCATTTTTTTATATCTTCCACAGCCATTGAAACACCATTCTACCTCCATATTTAATAATTTCTCTATATACCCCATCATTTCCTGCTGACTTTAATTTCTCCAGCCTACAACTGCTCGTTCAACTTCTTCCAATTTGCAGTGCTGTGCTCGTTACTTTATAAATGTAATGCCGTTACCGTTACTACAGTCTAAATGTAACGCCGTTATCGTAACAGTTACCATTTTTAAAAAGTAACGAGTAACGGCACTGTTACCGTTACTTTTAATGAAATGTGAATATAGTATATATATATATGCATAAGTATATTATAATTTATATATACATAAAATATTATATCATAAACATTCGCTTGTGCGAGTATGTGTTGGTTTGTATCCACTGGTTAATGCAGTAGTATGGTGTCAAAAAGGTAGAGTGCAATGCAATTGCAAAATATTACGTAATGTTGCAAGAGTGCCACCCCCCTTTGTTGCAAAAAAGAGAGAGAGAGAGAGTGAGTGCCGATCTTTGTTGCCAACCCCAAAGTAGGATTGCAAGGGGCATGCAACTTGGAGGCGGAGTTCTCCCCCAAGCTATTCCCCCCCCAAAGGGCCAGAAAGAGAGAGAGAGAGAGTGCCAATCTTTGTTGCCAACCCAAAAATGGGATTGCAAGGGTATGCAACTTGGAGGCGGAGTTCTCCCCCAAGCTGAACCCCCCCAAAGGGGCATACCTAACCTAAGGGCGCCTCTTTGGGGAGGAAGGGGTTTCCTCACCACCCAAAGGGCCAGAAAGAGAAAGGACCAGAGATCCTTGCTCGGCTGGGAGCCGAGCTTGTATGACTCCGTCATCCGCCTCCCGCTCTTTTATAGACCTCTAATCCGCCAGTTGGCTGAGTTGCCAGATAGCGCCATGTATTTAATTTATTAATCAGCCAGAGCCAGTTGGCTTAACAGTCAGTTGGCTTAGAAGGCTGAGAATACATTGTTTATTATTCCACCGTCATCTGTCTTAGAAAGCTGATAGCAATAATTAATTTAATTTAAGCGTATATTCTTCTGTCATCTGTCTTAGAGGATTGAGCTACCAGATAGAAATAATCATTTAATTAAAGCATATATTAATCAGAGCCAGTTGATTTAACAGTCAGTTGGCTTAGAAGGTTGAGGATTACAGCGTTTATTATTCCATACAATGGGGATATATGTATACAGCTAAATAACACACACACACACACAACACACACACACACACACACACACATATCTATAAAGGGTGTCAGGAAATGATTGCCCCCTGTACAGAAGAAACTGAAAGGAATAGAAAAAAACAGACAAAACCACGCGAAAGAGCGTTTAATTTTGAATAAAAACACTTGTTTTAATATCGGGTGTTGCCCCCATTTGCAGCTCTGACGCAGTTGTTGAGTCGCAAGTGCTTTCATACAGGGGGCTTTGTCGTGAAGAAAGGTTGCCTGTTCAACATCCAAAACACACTCGGGGTCTTTCAAAAACGGAATTACATGTTGGGCTAAAATTACATTTCGAAAATAAGGCCCATCCCAACTGGTTCCTCTTGGTTTGATAACCCAGATGAGCTTCCGAATAGAGAACATAATGAAAACACCCACACATGCTGGATTTTTTACTATTTCTCGATACTTCTGGTCGTCTGGGACTTCATCAGGAGTTGTTGCCCAAACCAGATCATTCTGAAAATTTGCTTTTCTGGAGACATAAACGAAGAATTCATCGCTGACAACCAAGTGAAGGAAATCGTCTTCCGTCCATTCCTCAAGATAATCACAAAACCATAGCCGATCTTCAATATTAAGATCACTCTTCCGTGGCTTAGCTATTTCATGCCAAACACTCAAGCCTTGGCGAACTCGAAATTGATGCACAAGTTGCCGATTGACTATCTTACCACGACGGATAAGTATCTCTTTCGCTACCTCAGAGCAGCTCTTCTTTCGGCGCCGTGATGCAGCAAGCACAATGTCTTCGATTCTTGAGATAATTTCTCCGGTCTTCCTCCTCGAAATTCTGTTTCACAATCTTCAGGATTCTTATTCCAATTCCTTTTGACAAAGTCTTCTGATCTTTTTAATCTCTCAGCCACCCAGTGTCGAGTTGAAAGTTACACCAGCTTCCTTTGCTTCATGAAATGTGACAGCTCGAATGCGGTCAAGAACTCGCTTTTTCTCTGAATCGTTCAAAATAGATGATGCCATGGTTTTCTGTGGGGAAAAAAAAATGGTAAGAATTAAAATCACAGGAATAGAATATAATGGTTTTTTATCAGATTTTAACGCTCTTTCAAGTGGTCTCGCCGGTTTTTATCTATCTCTTCTAGTTTTTGCTCTACAGGGGGGGCAATCATTTCTGACACCCGTATATATATATATATATATATATATATATATATATATATATGTTATATACAGGGTGTTCCATAAGTCCGGCATCATAGGAGAAATTCATATTTTTCTATTTCTACAAACCATAATTCATATTTTTCTTATGCTCGGGATGCCAATTTCCCGTCCACTATTCTGTTCAGTGACGAGGCTGTTTTTATGGAAATGGTGAGGTAAATCAACAGAACACCCGCTACTGGTCTCAAAAAAACTCTCACTGGTATACCTCTTCAAAGGAACAAGGTGCATCTCGGGTGATGGTATGGTGTGGAATTTGGAAGGATCACATCATAGGACCCCTCTTTTTCGATGAACATGTCACTGGAGGCACCTACCTACGTATGCTCAAGGAAGAAGCATTTCCCAGTGTCTTGAACGAAGAAGGAAATTTCCCAACATGGTTCCAGCAAGACGGCGCTCCTGCACATTACAGCACCCAAGTAAGAGAATATCTGTACCAACAATTCCCTGGTCATTGGATAGGACGTCGAGGGCCAGTGGAATGGCCAGCTAGAAGCCCGGATCTCACGCCACTAGATTTTTATCTCTGGGGCCACTTGAAAGCGCTGGTATACGCAGAGAAAATTAGGAGTGTTGAACATTTGCGGCAGCTCATTATTGGGGCATGTAACACCATTATACCTGACATCATTCACCGTGTGCTTGCTGACTGGGTATCACGTCTGAATTTGTGTACTGAAAACAATGGTGGACATATTGAGCACGTTCTGTAAATAAAAGCTTTTGTTTTGCCTTTTTTATTATTTTTCCTATGATGCCGGACTTATGGGACACCCTGCACATATATATATATATATACAGGGTGTTTGAAAACTTTCTGTACAAATTGTAATGGGGGATAGGCAACACCAAGACAAACCCTTTTCGTCTATAAGTGTATGTCCGCTGACGTCACCATTCGGCGCGAGAGGGCGCCGTTGCAATTGGCTAAAAGGTGAAGTGGGTTAGACTCGCGCTTGCCGCGGGCATTCTTAAATCGGACGTAGTACGCATAACATGGAGCGCTTCACGACTGCTGAGATGGCTGACATGCATATGGTGTATGGGGCTGCCAATGGAAACGGAAGAGCTGCTGTGAGGTTGTATCGACAGCGCTTCCCAAACAGACGTGTGCCAAACCACCAAACGTTTGCGCATTTGCATCGGCGACTGCGAGAAACTGGAACATTCCATGCAAACATGCATGACACTGGTCGGGAGAGAAACGTGCGCACTCCTGACATGGAAGAAGAAATCCTACGGCGATTTGAGGACAATCCAAGCGCAAGCACGCGAGGTGTTGCACGTATCCTCGGTGTGAACCACGACCTTGTCTGGAGAGCGTTGCACGAGCAGCAGTTACATCCGTTTCATCGTCAGAGAGTCCAGGCATTACAACCTCAGGATTACCCTCTTCGTGTGGAATTCGCACGCTGGTTTCTGCAGCAGACAGCGGTGCAGCCTAATTTTCCGGCTTATGTGCTGTTCTCAGATGAGGCCTGTTTCACACGTGAGGGTGTGTTTAACATGCACAATTCTCACGTGTGGGCGCACGCAAATCTACATGCTACACGGGTGCATGCTCATCAAGAACGGTTCACCGTCAATGTTTGGGCGGGTATCGTCCATGGCAAGTTGATTGGGCGTACCTGCTGCCTGCCCGACTCGACGGGAGGGTTTATCGGATATTTCTTGAAGAAACGTTGCCGGAACTGCTGGAAGATGTTCCCGTGGCTATTCGTAGACGAATGTGGTTTCAACACGACGGGGCCCCAGCACACTCCAGCAACGATGTGCGGAATTATCTGAACGCCACTTTTGGGGACCGATGGATAGGCCGGGGTGGGCCCGTAACCTGGCCACCGAGATCGCCCGATTTAACATGCCTCGATTTCTTCCTGTGGGGGCACATGAAGAACCTCGTGTACGAGACTCCCATTTACTCAGAAGAAGACCTCGTAACAAGAATCGCTGTCGCCGCTGGAACTGTTCCCGAAATGCCGGGAATCTTTCGACGTGTACGTCGGTCAATGCTTCGACGCTGTCGGGCATGCATTGATGCTACCGGTCGCAACTTTCAGCACCTTCTTTAAATAAACATGCCTTCTTTAAATAAACATGTTACGCGTACTACGTCCGATTTAAGAATGCCCGCGGCAAGCGCGAGTCTAGCCCACTTCACCTTTTAGCCAATTGCAGCGGCGCCCTCTCGCGCCGAATGGTGACGTCAGCGGACATACACTTATAGACGAAAAGGGTTTGTCTTGGTGTTGCCTATCCCCCATTACAATTTGTACAGAAAGTTTTCAAACACCCTGTATATATATATATTTGACTTTTAACCATTCGAACAAAGCATAACAATGGTTTTCCGAAAAGCTGAATTGAATTGATTTGTTAATATTTTTAGAAAGACATTAAGCCTTCACGTTCCTTTCCTATTCTGTAAAGTGACCATATGACCTAAATATGACCGTAAGGAGTGCCCACCTTTCGCCGAATATGATTGTAGTAATGACAGATAAAGCCCCATTGTCCCACAATAGAAATATGCAGGTGTCTCTGAGAGCAAATCTAAATAAAAATAACTTTTCGAAATTTCGGCATACTTGAATGAAATGGTTTTACCAACATACGGGTCTGATGCCCCACCCAGACCTGTTGGCGGTCTGCCAATCACCGTCCAGATATACCTGGACGGTGAAGATGTCTATAGCTAAACCCCGCCTACCCATCGTGGCTCCTCCCATTCATTGCTCGTGAAAAGGGAGCGTTGCTCTCGGATTAGTCGAAAAAGCATTATCCGTAAACCAATAGGCAGTTAAATCACGTTTGTGGGTGGTAACATATACCCCTTATAAATGGGACACTTCAACGCTTAGAGCCAGTTTTCCGGCTATCGAATCCCGCAACAATGGCGAATCTCTGTAACACTCCCGAGCTGTTTTTTGAAGGAGATCACGGCAGTCATGCGGCAGTGTATCTTTTCAGTGTCACAGATAACCGCGAACTTTTCTCGTCTCAGAGCATTGCTGAAAATTGTGACGAACTGCGCGAATCCACAATCAATTTAATTGAGATGTAAGTAGCTTCGCCGAGCACCCCACCCAGCGATCCCGAATTTGCAGACGAATTAATGTGAGTGTTTGGCCCGTATAGTATTTTAAAAGTAGGTTGACTTTTCTACAAGGTAAATTATGCTCATTGATTTAACCGGCTCTTTTCTCGTTTATAATATAACCTAACGTTTCAATCAGTGTTATCTTATAAAGAAGCCATAATTGCAAAGCATTTTCAGTTATTCTCTACATCTTTCATCACTGTTTTCCGTATATATATATAATATATATATGGTAGGTTTATAGAAACGAATGCACTTTTAAGAAGTGCATTCGTTTTTAAAAATAATTTTCTCTTTATTTTACAGGAGCGAAACGGAGTTAGAAGAGATTATAAAAACTTTTGGAGAAAGGGTGGCGAACGAAGTGGTATCCACACCACGCTGCGAATCAGATGTCATGGTATTGTCGCACACAACTCATCCGAATGCGCTGTCGTCGCAGAGATTATGTAAGTATTTTTAGGATATTAACAAAACACATTATTTTCATTTATTAAACATGTACAAAAAGGGGCAGCGCCCAATTCTTTATTGTTACAAATGTATATACAGATTTACACAATATAGAGCTTACAAATTACAGGGGGTTGCAACATGTGGGAATTTTTTTTTATCTGTCTGCATACATATTTATCGTTCATATTTGTGTCACACAAATCGAATAATTTAAAAAATTCACAAATCCCTTCCCGCGACATGTGTAAGAAACAAGATACAATATAGCCCACATGTTTCACTGTAAAAGCTTTGAAATTGATATGGGGCCCAAATTATCTCAGGCACACGTAATTGCGCGATAAAATTTACGATTGTCGAGTCATGCCATGGGGGAGCCCAGTGAATCGAAGTAATACATTCTTTCCTTAGTTTTAAAATAAATCGCAAACCAGTGAATTCCCTCGCCACCCGCAATGTCGGTGTTAACGATGCCCCGTGCCAGTTTCTCGTGCTAGGGGCTTCATTATTTCATTCTTTGCAAAAACCCCGATAAATTTGGAACGCGCGAAACAGTCACTTTTCATCACTCTCTGGAGTGTATTTGCATCCATTTTAAAAATCTGTGCTTATGTTCGGAAATCCAGTTACTTCTATTAGGGCTGTGTTTCTAGATACATTAGTACACTAATAGGCGCGTCTGTAGGCTTGGCGAAATCCAAACGCACTGAAATCGCACCGGTCTGCTGCGGGTTTAAATGGGTACTTACGCCAGCAGTCAAGTCAGGCGTAACGTCAAATGAGTAAATATTAAACTGTTCCACAAATTCTTTCTGTGTTAGGCCGATTCCAAGTTCGTCACACACCCTGTGTTATGGGCTAAACTGCTGTATGCTCTCGCGCAGAGCGGGAACACAGCATCTGACGAGTAGTCCATATTCATTGTCCCACCCAATGCGACGCCATTGATATATAAAGTAATATTTTTAAGCCCAAAATTTTCAAACTTCAAGGCACTCTTTTTATAATCCCCATTCGTCGAAGCGTGGTCTTGCATCCCAATTAAAATCCTTTTAGGCAGTACTCCAAGAGCGATGTTTTCTATCTGTTTCGATGCCAATCCTGTGGGGATCGTGTACAGTTTGATCTGTACCCTGTTAATTGGGTATTTCACTGTGGTGTGTAACAGTTCTTTCTCAATTTCTATATGTTTCGCGGAACTTAGCTTCACTCGGCGTATACGCAAATATGCCTCCATGATATGGATCACAACAGGTTTCGCGCTTCCTTCTTGGTCAGCGCCCAGATTTATACAGATCTCAGGGCTCGTGCGGGTAAGCTTCAATTTCATATCTACCCCGTTCATAAGCAACTTCTCCTGGAATGTAAAGTCCGTGTGCAGGCGTCCAAAACATTCATATATCTTTTTTTTAGAATTTTTAAATTTATCCTTTATACTACCCTCATCTTTAGTGTGGTAATACCCCTCGGCAGATAAAAAGGTATCCTTCGCTTCTTTTGAAAAGTTGAGGACATTTTCCAGATACGATCGTAGGTGGTAGTACCCCGTGCCTGCCGAGATGTTAGTCTGATTTAAATATACGTCACACTGGCTGAATATGGTGTGCAGAAAGTTTGTTTCGGGGTATGCAGCATAATTATCATCGCAATCCGTTCCATCAGAATGAGCTATGCGTAGTTTAGTGTACATGTCCATACAGCTCGGATCAAAAAAGTAATGGCCTGAGCTGGGTATCACGAACTCTATAGGGGCACTGGGTGAACTAATCGTGTTTAAAGGGTTAATTGTAATAAAGTCACTGTGCTCAATAGAAACTTGAGTTGGAGGCAGCTCAAAGAGGGATAGCTCCGATTTACAGCACTGTGAACTGCAAGGATGAATGAAACGTGCCATGGTGAGTTAGAAACAGTGCCACCCCCCCCGAGAGTATCAGTCAGAGTCTCAGTTTATATCAGTTAAAAAAATGATCGGTCATAGTTTCATACGCTTAGAACACTTCTTTTTGGCGGTCCCCTTCTTCTTCCTAACAGTTCTCTTCTTTACACCACGTGTTGGTACCCCCTTCTTCCTATCAATTCTCTTCTTTCCTCCGCCACGCATTTTTCTCTTAGCATCTTTGATGATTTCATCCCGTGTACGTTTTAAATGTTTTTTTAGAGCTTCTTTAGGTTTAGTTCCCGCGAGCATTTCCTCTGCTGCGTTAAAACCTGTTTGTAACGCCTTCCTCCCAAGGTACCTAGCCCCCTCTTCAGTAGTGGTACAGCTGTGCGCAGTATGGATGAAAAAATGGACCCAAGTCCACTACCACGCTGGTATCTCACCCCTCGGTATACCGTGAATGGTTTCTGGACATTATAACTCAGTGCGCGAAAGTGTAGCTTCACTGTTAAGCTCCCGTCACCGAATGGGAAATTTTTACCCTCAATCGTTCTTATATATATTGAGATATTAGTTATTAGATTAGTTGAGACAATCACATAATGGGGTCTGTCATATGTAATACTCAAGCTCCGTCCTCTATGGTTGGGAATGTGCGCTACGCGCAGCAGTCGTGCCTGGGTATCCCCAACAAATGGTGTTCCGCTATATTGCTGTAAATATAGCACATGTCTGGAGGCTGAGAGCTTACATCCAATTTCTCCATCTTCAGCTGATACACTAAGTTGGACAAGTCATCCGGTGCCTCGTGAAAGGTGTCTCTTTGGAAGGCTGCTCGATAACGCCCCTCGGTTATAATTTTGAACACTCTTCCGTCTTTAAGATTTCTGTTAGCCTTTGATTTTAGCATTAGAGTATGTGCAGTGCCTCCTCTGTTTACGATTCGTATATTAAATCATTCGTAAGGTGTGAGTTTTTTAAACATATGTTTAAGTCTCTCACAACATCCTCAACCGAACCATAGCGCCCGGTCCTAGTGTCACAGTTGTACTGAAAAACTGTGCGACCTTAGTCCGGGCGATACGTATAGTTTCATCCCGAGTTACCCCGGCTTTTGCACACTCATCACAGTTTCTAAGAATTGTAAAAACGGCATCTTTATAATCAATATTTAAAAAGACGGTATCCAGCTGAATTTCACATATCCCCACCTCATACGAATCACGACCCAATTCAATGGGACCATGGAGTTCTGTTACAAAATTGGCTAGTGTTTGTTAGGGTGCAGACAGGGATGATGAGGACGGGAGCGTGACGTAGAAATGGTTGGGGCCATGCTGCATACTAATTAAGCTTCATGACTGCATCAGCTTTTATATAGGTATTGAAGCTTTCTGGGTAACCTAGCCACTTCACCAGGTACATTTTTCTTTCCTGTACCTTTGGTTGCTAAAATTTTCTCAATTTTAAACACATTTTTTCCTAAATTAAATGCCACTTTCTGAAGTTCCTCGCGGTAAAACCGAGATTTCTTCCCCATTCAAATCTTCAACGTAATACATCATTATCTCGCCTTTAGGCCTCATAGCCCTAACTTTAAAAATCTCGCGTGTCCATCCTTGCTCAAAACCCTTCGCGAATTTATTTCCCGAACGTGACAACCTTACATAATCATTGATTTTGAAACGCACAGATTGTGGTGGCGGTGGTGGTGGTGGTCCATCACTTCTCGGACGCCTGCCTCTTTCTAAAACATCGTTAGGCGTTGTACCGATCGTACGGTGGTGTGAGCGGTTGTAGGATGAAGCCAGTGAATCGAGAACGTTTATATATCTGAGCGTGCTTTTATGTGTAAAATAACGGTGCATGCGTTCCTTTATGGTACGTTGAACTCTTTCAGCTAAAGATGCTTTATGTATAGAGTTGGAAGTGTAATAGCTGATATTAAACTCTGACAACATGTTCTGAAAAGCTCGCCCTATAAATTCTTTCCCCATGTCCGTACAAAAATAGCCTGGAATCCTGTTTTCTTTCAACATCAGTGTTTTGGTCTTTAGCGACTGTTTCAGGCGATTTATTTTTCAGGGGAACTAGCCACAGGTATCTAGAGAATACATCTATTATGAATAGGATGTAGCGGTAACCATCGTTGTACACCGAATATCTTTGCATGTCTGTTAAATCTGCCTGCCAAATAGAATCAATCGAAGCGGCTGTTGTCTTTGCTGTTTTAAACCTTTTTCTCACCGGTTTATGAAGTGTGTAAGCATCCTGGGCACGCAAAAATCTCTCAACATCCTTTTTCCTTACACCATAAGTACCTCTGTACAGTCTATTAACGCCACCATAGGATGCTGGGCTAGAAATGTCATAATAGTGCTTA
This sequence comes from Bathynomus jamesi, assembly GCA_023014485.1. Lineage (NCBI taxonomy): Eukaryota > Metazoa > Arthropoda > Malacostraca > Isopoda > Cirolanidae > Bathynomus > Bathynomus jamesi. Next base: position 2,455 of record JAJOZX010016319.1, on the reverse strand, counting down.
CTTAATACGTTAGCCATTTGCGTATTTTAGAGGCACGTGGATAAGGTTGGCCTTCTACTCTCTTCTTTCTTCTCTTCAGAGACACTGCAGCTGTTGTGGGTGAAGGTGTACTCAGTTGTGACACGTGCGATGCATGCTCCAAGTCTTTTAACCTATTCAGATTACCTATCAATGTTTTGGGGACATTTATTTGCTGTAGTCTTGCCTTAATATGCCTCCATCCTGTTGGTGATGGCCTGTCCCACTTTCTCACCAGATCATGAACAATATCAACGATATTGGACCCTTGCACCCTTGATCCATCAACAATGACCTCGCCTGTGTCTGCCCACTGTATGACGGGGTCCTCACTCAATAGATTATAAAGACTTAACCCTTTATTCCTCAATGTATGGGGGAGGCTGTTTTTTAGCACATGTTCGATGTGCTGTGTTCCGCTACTCTTTGGTTGCTCAGGCCCTGTACCACTATGCTCAGCGCTACTCGAGCTGTGCCTCACGGGGAGCTCTGTAGGATGTTTATAATCTTCGTACTCGTGAAGAAATTTCTGCAAAGCCTCTTGATACAAAACCCTTTTCTCATCAGGCGTCTTTTCACTGTTTAATAGGGATAGTAGCTCACTCTCCATTCTTTTAAGCCTACTTTTACGGGGCTCTAGAGCAGCGTCTGGGGTCCTTTGTAATGAAGCATACAGCTCGTGCGGGATCACAACCACCTTCTTCATTATATTAATCTAGTCAGTAAAGGACCCAAAATTGAAAATAAGATGGGTAGGAACGACCCGCCTCTTTGTACAATAATCCGCTTTTTCTTACCCACAGTCTGACTTTTATGGGCGAGCATACGTATTATGTTCTTGTAACGACGTAAGCGAGCCTTCTGACAGGATTTCATTGGAACATCACATTTTATAACATTGTCATATTTCGCAGATGCATTTTAAAAAGTCAGAGTCGATACTTTTAACAAGCATCTGCTGCAACGACCGAGGCAGTCGTTGATAGATTTTTATTAATTCACGGTATTTCTTTAGCCTATTCATCATTCTGGAATGTACACGGTTTCAGGCTCGTTTGGAAATATATTCGTTCTTAGAAGCACCCTAAACGTGTTTCGCGGGTGAAGGTCACAAAGCAAATATCCATAACGTTGCTTTGTGACCTCTTTATAAACCTCCAAAAACTCCTTACGCTGACTCGGGAACATTTGACTGGCTAATACCCCAATTTGTGACACATCTCTACGTTGAGCGAATAAGACTAGATATTGCGTATTTAACGATACATCGCGCATGTATCTATTTTTGAAAAATAGATTCTGATTGATGAAGAACACGCTTATGTTAAGGTGGTGGGAGAATACTGTAAATGTCTCGGCAAACGTTTTATCCATCTCCAACATGAGGTCGTCAATTACGATGACTGTATGTTCATTTCCCTTTAGTGAATTAACGTCATAGACCCCCTTATGGAACAAAACATCGTCCTGGTACTCGTTGAACACTGATTGGTATGTCGAATAGCACCATATAACTTTATGCACAAATTTTGAGAACATTTCACCCTTTTCTTTAATAATTTTAAGCATAAACACCGTTTTACCACATCCTGTAGGTCCAGATATAATACATGTGGATGGGCTCGTGAATCTGAATTTTTCTACAGCATCCATTTCTAACACGTCACACCCCTAAGTGACTCATTTACAGAATATCACAAATAACGAGTTCTGCTCCTTATATTTGTTTTCTTCTTCCACAGAACCGTGAATGACGACGATGTACAGCCCCCATCATCGACATCACGGGTGAATCCATTGGCCGTGCATCTACAGGGCCCATACCCCAACGGCGGCACGTCAAAGCGGCGACACGCTGAAGAGTCCTCCACGTCAGGTATAAAGCGCGCGAAATACGCGCCGGTTGATGGACAATCCGCGGTACAACCCCAGCCCTCAACGTCTTACGCTACCAACCCTACATCAGCTTCCTCAGCCCCTTGTACTTCCTCCACAGCCCCCACCCGTTCTGTAGAGTCTGCTGTAATAGACCCCCAGCCCTCAACGTCTTACGCTACCAGCCCTACATCAGCTTCCTCACCCCTTGTACTTCCTCCACAGCCCCCACCGTTCTGTAGAGTCTGCTGTAATAGAACCCCAGCCCTCAACGTCTTACGGCGCAATCCCCACATCGTCCAATATAGGCACTCGTCCCATCCCCGCAGCAGCTTCTCGCTCTGTTGAGGATGATATAACATTTGAGTTGGTGCGTACCGTTGCCCCCACCCCAGTCTTGACTAGAAATCGGTATATAGTCAGGGTCGACCCTAGATCCGTGTATAGCAATGGCGTTGAGTATGGACTACGTCGCGTTGTAGAGCGCATTGTAGAGTTTGCCCTTCAGAACCGCGACGAGCGTGAAGTCAGGACGAGTCTGTCCTTCGGTTTCGGCTCAGAT
>JAJOZX010016318.1:0-57089 GCA_023014485.1 Bathynomus jamesi | reverse complement strand
TGAAGACGAAACCATATTTTTGTCTTAAACCGCGACTTTTCAGATCTGATGTTATCATGATCTGCCAAGTTAACTAAAGTGGAAATCGGACTATGCATCTTTACACTAAATGCATATGAGTGAAATTTTAAGGTTTAAGATGTACAATTTTAATGCTTAGGCAAGACATGATCTCATTGTTTCTAACGAAAGAGAGTATATACAAATGTGAACATTGCAAAGCTTAACAGGATTCCTTATTAAGCGAAATCTAAAAAAATGATTATGAGATTTTAAAAACAACAGGTCACCAATTATTTAGCAAAGTAGAAAGTGAATCAAATATTTTATCCAAACTCGCGTTGGGCGATTTTGGTCCTTATGTAAAATGAATACACACACGTACATACATATGAGTATAGGCATTATATAAAGTTAAATATATAAGATTATACATGAACCATATACACATGAATTTTAAAATGGATACTTTTTCTTACAATGGATACAGAGACTATATAAATGAATACAAGAATTACATGAAGGATAAGATAATATAGGAATATGGGAATTATTTATGGTTCATTTTTACAGGGCTCTTCCCTCTAGAATGATATTAATATAATAACGTAACATCCTAACTAAGGCTAACTAGATGATAACTATTGGTTTTATAATACAGATTTATATACACAACATAAGTCGGGTGTTTAAGTCTAGTTCACGTGGTCTGGGTACAATATATATATACACATATATAATATATATATATATATATATAATATATAATATATATATATATTATATATGAATAGAAACGACATAAGTGTTTAAGGAACGTTCTGCACACGAGGAGGAGAGATAACGTTCCTTAACACTTATGTCGTTTCTATTCATTTATTACTGCGCGGTCATTGCAGTTATATGCATATATATATATATAATATATATATATACAAAATATATATATATATATATACCACCATATATATATATACAATATATATACATATATATACAATATATATATATATATATATATATATATATATATATATATATATATATATGTTAACCCCTCCGTCTAGGCCCTGAGTCGGTTCGGATTCGACGGGGGTTCTAGTTAGGAGGCAAGCAACGGATGTTTCTTCTTTATACTTTTCTATAATTCTTTTCGGTCGCCTTAAATGGTGGGTCGCCACTCTGTTAAACCCTTGGCTACAGACTCGCCAGACTGTTATGCCAATATCTTCTATGGTGCTTGGGTTGTCTCTTTCTCTCGCTTATTAATTCTTCTCTTTTTATAATTCTCTGATCCTTTCTCTTATACTAAAATTATCGACTTTTCTTTTATAACTTGTCGACTTGACTACTTCTGAAGAGAGCACGGCTCGAAGGAAAAGATAAAAACTTTCTCTTACATTTAGTTTACTTCTAAAAATGTACAGTTAGTTCTCTGAATTTAAGGGTAGAGGTTCGACCTCTTTCGACCATGGCTCAGGCCGGAATCTAAAAATATTAAGAAGGCAAGGGGCCTCTGCCCCCTCCTAATGAGGTGCTAATATGAAGTCTAATGCAGAAGAGCCTTAAATGAAGTACAATGATGAAGTGGTGTATTTTTACAAATATACGTATAATATAACTTAAATGTTTGGGGGAGACAGTCGAAGGTTAAGTTCCCCCTTTTTTTTAAACACATGATCAGATGTTTTAAATGATTGCAAATAAAAATTTAAAAAAATAAAATAAAAACTAATTTGTATTTTTTTCGCCGTCTACATTTTTTGAAGGCGATATCATTTCGTGATAGTACACAAGTACAAATTGAGTACACGACTGAGTACGTATTAATTTTGGTTCATTACAATTACGATTACAATTACCAATTAATTCATATTCACTGTTGTTTAATTACACTTCCATTTTAAAGTACATTCTTACATGATAAATTGAATCATTACATTTAATTACAGTTTCACTGAAGTACATTACAAGTTATTATTAATTACAGTGTTTTTATATATTTATATATGGTTATACTAGATGGTTATTAGTACAACACAAGTACATAAGACATGACACACATGATACAATATGTTATAAATGTTATAAATTTGAAATCAGAGCGAACGGAGGTATTTTTATCTTTGAGGCGCTCGAATCTGTTGTCGTGAGCGGAATTTTTGATAATAACTTACTAAGCATTTATTCGAGTTCATCTCGGGAGGTCATATAATTAAAAATAAAATGAAAAAATAATACGAGAACGTTTTTTCGCGTTCTCGAACGAACTGCGAAAGTTTTGCATTTCATGATTGACACGAGTAAACATAGACTGATAAGTTGATAGGGCATAAGTAGACAATAGGTAGATGAATGAATAAGTAATAAAATTAATAAAGGATAGCGGTCAAGAAAGAACATGAATGTAAGAATGAGTATGGTTGAATAATAATTATATTTATACTACATAACATATAAATAATGACTTCTATAGAGTGTTTAGTCCTTAGGAAATAAATGACGGGAAAATGTGACGTCATAGTTATTGAATTTTTACATATAATTAGGAAGATTTACAAGAACGAATTAGAGACAAAGAGTGGGAAACGTAAAGAGAATAAAGTTATTTTATGACGTCATAGTGTATAAGTCATTATTAGAAAAGATGAATTAGAGACAAAGAGTGGGTAGTAATGACTAAGAAGTACAACTACGGGTTCCAATCCTGTTACATGCAATGTGTATGCATAATCTAGGGTCGAGGGTGAGATGCAAGACAATTCATAATTAATTATAATAACTTTTATAACAAATGGAAAATGGATAATGGATACGACTAAACCATAGAAAGGGTAGATCGTAGGGTTGTGACACGAACAAAAATAGGAAGCTACAAGTAAAATTATTATCCAAACTCGCGTTAAGCGATTTTGGTTCTTATGTAAAAATGGACATTCGAACATAAAACTATTCGAACATAAGTTCTGCATGAAGACAATGAATCCATATAATGATGGTGTAGGAATTGTTCATTGTTCACTTTTTACATTACTCTCCCCTTTTAAAATGATATTTATACAATAATTTAATAGGGTACCATTAATACAATAATGAGAAAATAACATCCTAACAGGGTACCATTAGTTACAATACAAATTTTATACAGAACGATTTCGCGTGGTCGAGTACAATGCAGAGTATCCAAATTTTTAAAATGACACTTGCTTACAAAATAAAAAAAATCAAAGATTAATACTTTAGTTTAGACAAACATTTAATAGGATTAATACATTAATTTAGACAACCAATTAAGTTAGACAAACAATGATATGGTTAAAATTTTTTTACAAAATTTTTTTTTCTGTGGGATAAATTATGTACATAATGAATAGGTAAAAGGGAAAAATGCAAATCGTACAATCTATAAACTAATTTTTATTGACTAGTGTAGGTAAAAATAGAATTACGTAATGGATGATGTATAGACCTGTGGTCTAGTGTGTATTTTTGTGTATTAGGTACAAATTGTAGTGGTTGGTGATACGTCCAAAAGGAGAAAGGGGATTTATAGTTGAATAGTTGAAGTTGTACGTCAGTGTGCATATGTATCTATAAATATTGGTAAGAAGCATCTGTAGATGAGTGAGTCGGTACAATAGTATGTAGAATATGAGAGTAATTTGTTCATCCTGTGAAGAACTAGATCATTAGGGGTCATTGGTGGCTTAGGATTATATATATATATATTTACTTTAAGGAATAGATAAAACAACTTAATAAATGCATGAACGAGAATTTATATATAGTAAGCAAAAATTATTAAGATTATAACGATGATGTTTGCATACGAGTTTTAATGCAAAAGTGACTGAAGGGACGGAACGTAAATGAATTCGAATATGTGTCAAAAGTAATAAAATTCAATTAGGATTATAGATTTTACATAATTAATCAGTTACACGTATAAGGTAATTAAAAAAAACGAACTTAGAGGACTTACAATTAATGAAAGTACATCTCACGGTTTTAAAATTGAATTTTGACACACAATTAATTTCGACTACTAAAATTCATAGCCATATACTGTAGTAGTATGTCAATTTGACTATAATTTTCGTTTGATACCTTACAAATGGTACAATAACAATTTAAGGACAGTTACTCACGATTAATTGAACAAAAAAAAATAAAAATACAAATTAAAAATAGAGATCAATTATGCATTTTAATGAGCTAACATAATTTTTTATAATATTCTTAAAAATAAAAGTAAATCGAACCATAGATGAATTTCGACCAAGAATAAAAAAGTTATTGAAATGGAAGGGAAGCATTTCGAACAATCTTTTCTTTTAATAATTTCAGGTAAATTTTACGTTAAAAATTATTTTTTATATAATAAAAAAAATATATTAGAAAGGTTTAATAATTTTTTGCATGTTAAGTAGAAAAATTATACTCTTTCGTTGAATGTTGATAGAATTTGAATTATTTGATTTTTTTTTTCTGAAAACTTGTTTGCATATAGACAAATACATCTGTTTTATTGTGTAGAAGTTTTATTAAAAATTAAATGACTGAAATTTAGGGTTTGTACGGTCATACGGGTAAATTTCCCGATCGTACAGAGCAGGATAAATTAGGTACATGATCGATTAATTGTTACGCTATTTCTGTCATCATATAATCAAAATAATTATAAAACTCGTTAAAAACTTTTGTAAAAACGGTTTTGTTACAATTAATGAATTACATAACTATATATTTATATACATAACAATGCATGAAAAGGGAAAGACAAATCAGTGAATTTCCGTCTTACAAACAAAGAAAAAAGGTTAAACTAAAGACGCAAATCGGTCAATTCAGGTTGAATTTAATTCTCTTTTACAACACAAAAAAAGGTTGAATTAAATTCTTAAATTACATTTTTCTTAAATTAAATTCTCTTAAATTACAAAGAAAAAGTTGAATTCAATTGACTGCATTGAAAACTAACTTGGGACTTGAAATAAAAATGACTTGGGACTTGAAATAAAAATGACTTGGACTTAAATACTTAACTAAAAACTAACTTTTTTAAAACTAACTTTTTTAAAACTAACTTCTGTAATCTCTGGGGCGGTTGTCCCTCTTGGATGCAACCTATTGACTTGACCTCTTGTCAAGTATTTCTATAAATCTCTGGGGCGGTTGCCCGTCTTGGCGCAACCTTCTGACTTGACCTCTTATCAAGTATTCTGAAACTGAAAATGAAACTTAACTGTCTAACTTGAACGCTTGTCAAGTATTCTGAAACTTAAACTGTCTAACTTGAACGCCTGTCAAGTATCTCTCTAAATCTCTGGGGTTTGGTTGTCCCTTTTGGTTACAACCAACTGAAACTGTCTGAAACTGAAAATGGAACTTGAAACTGCTTCAAGTAACTCTATAACTCTATAAACTCTTTATAAACTCTCTCTCAATTTGCAAGTCAATTCAATTCAGTAATTGAAAAAAAATTTGCAAACAAAAATATAAAATGTAAACAACATTTCACTCTAATGTACACGAAGGTACGATACTATTATGTTTGATACATAAAATAAAGTTATTCTATACTGAATATAACAGTGAAAATAACTGCGGCAATTGACTCTGCGACAATTGACTCTGCGACAATTGACTCTCTTTGAAATTAACTCTCTTTGAAATTAACTCTCTTTGAAATTAACTCTCTTTGAAATTAACTCTCTTTGAAATTAACTCTCTTGAAATTAACTCTCTTAAATTAACTCTGTTACAATTAACTCTGTTTCACTAAAAAAATGTATCACTGGTGTCTGAAATGTTCACTGTTTTGTGTTAATTCTGACTTAATATTCATTATTAACTGTTAATAATAGTGACTTTTCAAATGTTTATAAATTACTTAAGAAAACAAAATGTACTTAACAAAATTTTCTATGGGGAAATCCTTGAGACGTGTCCTGAAGACGTCTTGCTGGTACTTGTTCCTGGATGAAAACTAGGCGTGAAGAACTTGGAGTCGTGACACACCGGTCAAGGGTGGATGTTACGAACTAGAAGTCGTGACACGCCGGTCAAATGGTTTTATCCTGATGCAGGGTAATTTCTATCTTGGCCAAAGAGTGGCCTCTTCTTAAAATAATCTTCTTAAAATCTTCTTTTTATCCTGATGCAGGGTAATTTCTATCTTGGCCAAAGAGTGGCCTCTTCTTAAAATCTTCTTCTTAAAAATCTTCTTGTTAAAAACCTTCCTCTTCTTAAAAATCTTCTTCTTCTTCTTAAAAATCTTCTTCTTCTTAAAAACCTTGTTAAAAATCGTCTTCTTAAAATATCTTCGTAAAATCATCATCTTATCCTGGTATATGGTCTGGAGTTGTTATCTTACTTCTTCTATGTGTTTATCCTGGTATAGGGTCTCCAGTTTGTTAGAATCCTCTTAAAATAATCTTCTTAAAATCTTCTTTTTATCCTGGCAAGGTCGCCATCTGTTAACCCCTCCGTCTATGGCCCTGAGTCGGTTCGGATTCGACGGGGGTTCTAGTTAGGAGGCAAGCAACGGATGTTTCTTTATACTTTTCTATAATTCTTTTCGGTCGCCTTAAATGGTGGGTCGCCACTCTGTTAAACCCTTGGCTACAGACTCGCCAGACTGTTATGCCAATATCTTCTATGGTGCTTGGGTTGTCTCTTTCTCTCGCTTATTAATTCTTCTCTTTTTATAATTCTCTGATCCTTTCTCTTATACTAAAATTATCGACTTTTCTTTTATAACTTGTCGACTTGACTAAGTTCTGAAGAGAGCACGGCTCGAAGGAAAAGATAAAAACTTTCTCTTACATTTAGTTTACTTCTAAAAATGTACAGTTAGTTCTCTGAATTTACAAGGGTAGAGGTTCGACCTCTTTCGACCATGGCTCAGGCCGGAATCTAAAAATATTAAGAAGGCAAGGGGCCTCTGCCCCCTCCTAATGAGGTGCTAATATGAAGTCTAATGCAGAAGAGCCTTAAATGAAGTACAATGATGAAGTGGTGTATTTTTACAAATATACGTATAATATAACTTAAATGTTTGGGGGAGACAGTCGAAGGTTAAGTTCCCCGCTTTTTTTTTAAACACATGATCAGATGTTTTAAATGATTGCAAATAAAAAATTTTAAAAAATAAAATAAAAACTAATTTGTATTTTTTTCGCCGTCTACATTTTTTGAAGGCGATATCATTTCGTGATAGTACACAAGTACAAATTGAGTACACGACTGAGTACGTATTAATTTTGGTTCATTACAATTACGATTACAATTACCAATTAATTCATATTCACCTGTTGTTTAATTACACTTCCATTTTAAAGTACATTCTTACATGATAAATTGAATCATTACATTTAATTACAGTTTCACTGAAGTACATTACAAGTTATTATTAATTACAGTGTTTTTATATATTTATATATGGTTATACTAGATGGTTACTAGTACAACACAAGTACATAAGACATGACACACATGATATAACATAATATGTTATAAATGTTATAAATTTGAAATCAGAGCGAACGGAGGTATTTTTATTTTGAGGCGCTCGAATCTGTTGTCGTGAGCGGAATTTTTGATAATAACTTAATAAGCATTTATTCGAGTTCATCTCGGGAGGTCATGATTGACACGAGTAAACATAGACTGATAAGTTGATAGGGCATAAGTAGACAATAGGTAGATGAATGAATAAGTAATAAAATTAATAAAGGATAGCGGTCAAGAAAGAACATGAATGTAAGAATGAGTATGGTTGAATAATAATTATATTTATGCTACATAACATATAAATAATGACTTCTATAGAGTGTTTAGTCCTTAGGAAATAAATGACGGGAAAATGTGGTCATAGTTATTGAATTTTTACATATAATTAGGAAGATTTACAAGAACGAATTAGAGACAAAGAGTGGGAAACGTAAAGAGAATAAAGTTATTTTATGACGTCATAGTGTATAAGTCATTATTAGAAAAGATGAATTAGAGACAAAGAGTGGGTAGTAATGACTAAGAAGTACAACTACGGGTTCCAATCCTGTTACATGCAATGTGTATGCATAATCTAGGGTCGAGGGTGAGATGCAAGACAATTCATAATTAATTATAATAACTTTTATAACAAATGGAAAATGGATAATGGATACGACTAAACCATAGAAAGGGTAGATCGTAGGGTTGTGACACGAACAAAAATAGGAAGCTACAAGTAAAATTATTATCCAAACTCGCGTTAAGCGATTTTGGTTCTTATGTAAAAATGGACATTCGAACATAAAACTATTCGAACATAAGTTCTGCATGAAGACAATGAATCCATATAATGATGGTGTAGGAATTGTTCATGTTCACTTTTTACATTACTCTCCCCTTTTACAAGTGATATTTATACAATAATTTAATAGGGTACCATTAATACAATACAATGAGAAAATAACATCCTAACAGGGTACCATTAGTTACAATACAAATTTTATACAGAACGATTTCGCGTGGTCGAGTACAATGCAGAGTATCCAAATTTTTAAAAGACACTTGCTTACAAAATATAAAAAAATCAAAGATTAATACTTTAGTTTAGACAAACATTTAATAGGATTAATACATTAATTTAGACAACCAATTAAGTTAGACAAACAATGATATGGTTAAAAATTTTTTTCTATGGGATAAATTATGTACATAATGAATAGGTAAAAGGGAAAAATGCAAATCGTACAATCTATAAACTAATTTTATTGACTAGTGTAGGTAAAAATAGAATTACGTAATGGATGATGTATAGACCTGTGGTCTAGTGTGTATTTTTGTGTATTAGGTACAAATTGTAGTGGTTGGTGATACGTCCAAAAGGAGAAAGGGGATTTATAGTTGAATAGTTGAAGTTGTACGTCAGTGTGCATATGTATCTATAAATATTGGTAAGAAGCATCTGTAGATGAGTGAGTCGGTACAATAGTATGTAGAATATGAGAGTAATTTGTTCATCCTGTGAAGAACTAGATCATTAGGGGTCATTGGTGGCTTAGGATTATATATATATATATATTTACTTTAAGGAATAGATAAAACAACTTAATAAATGCATGAACGAGAATTTATATATAGTAAGCAAAAATTATTAAGATTATAACGATGATGTTTGCATACGAGTTTTAATGCAAAAGTGACTGAAGGGACGGAACGTAAATGAATTCGAATATGTGTCAAAAGTAATAAAATTCAATTAGGATTATAGATTTTACATAATTAATCAGTTACACGTATAAGGTAATTAAAAAAAACGAACTTAGAGGACTTACAATTAATGAAAGTACATCTCACGGTTTTAAAATTGAATTTTGACACACAATTAATTTCGACTACTAAAATTCATAGCCATATACTGTAGTAGTATGTCAATTTGACTATAATTTTCGTTTGATACCTTACAAATGGTACAATAACAATTTAAGGACAGTTACTCACGATTAATTGAACAAAAGAAAAATAAAAATACAAATTAAAAATAGAGATCAATTATGCATTTTAATGAGCTAACATAATTTTTTATAATATTCTTAAAAATAAAAGTAAATCGAACCATAGATGAATTTCGACCAAGAATAAAAAGTTATTGAAATGGAAGGGAAGCATTTCGAACAATCTTTTCTTTTAATAATTTCAGGTAAATTTTACGTTAAAAATTATTTTTTATATAATAAAAAAAAATATATTAGAAAGGTTTAATAATTTTTTTGCATGTTAAGTAGAAAAATTATACTCTTTCGTTGAATGTTGATAGAATTTGAATTATTTGATTTTTTTTTTCTGAAAACTTGTTTGCATATAGACAAATACATCTGTTTTATTGTGTAGAAGTTTTATTAAAAATTAAATGACTGAAATTTAGGGTTTGTACGGTCATACGGGTAAATTTCCCGATCGTACAGAGCAGGATAAATTAGGTACATGATCGATTAATTGTTACGCTATTTCTGTCATCATATAATCAAAATAATTATAAAACTCGTTAAAAACTTTTGTAAAAACGGTTTTGTTACAATTAATGAATTACATAACTATATATTTATATACATAACAATGCATGAAAAGGGAAAGACAAATCAGTGAATTTCCGTCTTACAAACAAAGAAAAAAGGTTAAACTAAAGACGCAAATCGGTCAATTCAGGTTGAATTTAATTCTCTTTTACAACACAAAAAAAGGTTGAATTAAATTCTTAAATTACATTTTTCTTAAATTAAATTCTCTTAAATTACAAAGAAAAAGTTGAATTCAATTGACTGCATTGAAAACTAACTTGGGACTTGAAATAAAAATGACTTGGGACTTGAAATAAAAATGACTTGGGACTCGAAATAAAAACTTAGGACTTAAAAACTAACTTTTTTTCAAAACTAACTTTTTTAAAACTAACTTCTGTAATCTCTGGGGCGGTTGTCCCTCTTGGATGCAACCTATTGACTTGACCTCTTGTCAAGTATTTCTATAAATCTCTGGGGCGGTTGCCCGTCTTGGCGCAACCTTCTGACTTGACCTCTTATCAAGTATTCTGAAACTGAAAATGAAACTTAACTGTCTAACTTGAACGCTTGTCAAGTATTCTGAAACTTAAACTGTCTAACTGAACGCCTGTCAAGTATCTCTAAATCTCTGGGGTTTGGTTGTCCCTTTTGGTTACAACCAACTGAAACTGTCTGAAACTGAAAATGGAACTTGAAACTGCTTCAAGTAAATCTATAACTCTATAAACTCTTTATAAACTCTCTCTCAATTTGCAAGTCAATTCAATTCAGTAATTGAAAAAAAATTTGCAAACAAAAATATAAAATGTAAACAACATTTCACTCTAATGTACACGAAGGTACGATACTATTATGTTTGATACATAAAATAAAGTTATTCTATACTGAATATAACAGTGAAAATAACTGCGGCAATTGACTCTGCGACAATTGACTCTGCGACAATTGACTCTCTTTGAAATTAACTCTCTTTGAAATTAACTCTCTTTGAAATTAACTCTCTTTGAAATTAACTCTCTTGAAATTCTCTTGAAATTAACTCTGTTACAATTAACTCTGTTTCACTAAAAAAAATGTATCACTGGTGTCTGAAATGTTCACTGTGTTTTGTGTTAATTCTGACTTAATATTCATTATTAACTGTTAATAATAGTGACTTTTCAAATGTTTATAAATTACTTAAGAAAACAAAATGTACTTAACAAAATTTTCTATGGGGAAATCCTTGAGACGTGTCCTGAAGACGTCTTGCTGGCTACTTGTTCCTGGATGAAAACTAGGCGTGAAGAACTTGGAGTCGTGACACACCGGTCAAGGGTGGATGTTACGAACTAGAAGTCGTGACACGCCGGTCAAATGGTTTTATCCTGATGCAGGGTAATTTCTATCTTGGCCAAAGAGTGGCCTCTTCTTAAATATCTTCTTAAAATCTTCTTTTTATCCTGATGCAGGTAATTTCTATCTTGGCCAAGAGTGGCCTCTTCTTAAAATCTTCTTCTTAAAAATCTTCTTGTTAAAAACCTTCCTCTTCTTAAAAATCTTCTTCTTCTTCTTAAAAATCTTCTTCTTCTAAAAACTTGTTAAAAATCGTCTTCTTAAAAATATTCTTCGTAAAATCATCATCTTATCCTGGTATATGGTCTGGAGTTGTTATCTTACTTCTTCTATGTGTTTATCCTGGTATAGGGTCTCCAGTTTTGTTAGAATCCTCTTAAAATAATCTTCTTAAAATCTTCTTTTTATCCTGGCAAGGTCGCCATCTGGTTAACCCCTCCGTCTATGGCCCTGAGTCGGTTCGGATTCGACGGGGGTTCTAGTTAGGAGGCAAGCAACGGATGTTTCTCTTTATACTTTTCTATAATTCTTTTCGGTCGCCTTAAATGGTGGGTCGCCACTCTGTTAAACCCTTGGCTACAGACTCGCCAGACTGTTATGCCAATATCTTCTATGGTGCTTGGGTTGTCTCTTTCTCTCGCTTATTAATTCTTCTCTTTTTATAATTCTCTGATCCTTTCTCTTATACTAAAATTATCGACTTTTCTTTTATAACTTGTCGACTTGACTAAGTTCTGAAGAGAGCACGGCTCGAAGGAAAAGATAAAAACTTTCTCTTACATTTAGTTTACTTCTAAAAATGTACAGTTAGTTCTCTGAATTTATAAGGGTAGAGGTTCGACCTCTTTCGACCATGGCTCAGGCCGGAATCTAAAAATATTAAGAAGGCAAGGGGCCTCTGCCCCCTCCTAATGAGGTGCTAATATGAAGTCTAATGCAGAAGAGCCTTAAATGAAGTACAATGATGAAGTGGTGTATTTTTACAAATATACGTATAATATAACTTAAATGTTTGGGGGAGACAGTCGAAGGTTAAGTTCCCCGCTTTTTTTTTAAACACATGATCAGATGTTTTAAATGATTGCAAATAAAAATTTTAAAAAAATAAAATAAAAACTAATTTGTATTTTTTTCGCCGAGTCTACATTTTTTTGAAGGCGATATCATTTCGTGATAGTACACAAGTACAAATTGAGTACACGACTGAGTACGTATTAATTTTGGTTCATTACAATTACGATTACAATTACCAATTAATTCATATTCACCTGTTGTTTAATTACACTTCCATTTAAAGTACATTCTTACATGATAAATTGAATCATTACATTTAATTACAGTTTCACTGAAGTACATTACAAGTTATTATTAATTACAGTGTTTTATATATTTATATATGGTTATACTAGATGGTTACTAGTACAACACAAGTACATAAGACATGACACACATGATATAACATAATATGTTATAAATGTTATAAATTTGAAATCAGAGCGAACGGAGGTATTTTTATTTTTGAGGCGCTCGAATCTGTTGTCGTGAGCGGAATTTTGATAATAACTTAATAAGCATTTATTCGAGTTCATCTCGGGAGGTCATGATTGACACGAGTAAACATAGACTGATAAGTTGATAGGGCATAAGTAGACAATAGGTAGATGAATGAATAAGTAATAAAATTAATAAAGGATAGCGGTCAAGAAAGAACATGAATGTAAGAATGAGTATGGTTGAATAATAATTATATTTATGCTACATAACATATAAATAATGACTTCTATAGAGTGTTTAGTCCTTAGGGAAATAAATGACGGGAAAATGTGGTCATAGTTATTGAATTTTTACATATAATTAGGAAGATTTACAAGAACGAATTAGAGACAAAGAGTGGGAAACGTAAAGAGAATAAAGTTATTTTATGACGTCATAGTGTATAAGTCATTATTAGAAAAGATGAATTAGAGACAAAGAGTGGGTAGTAATGACTAAGAAGTACAACTACGGGTTCCAATCCTGTTACATGCAATGTGTATGCATAATCTAGGGTCGAGGGTGAGATGCAAGACAATTCATAATTAATTATAATAACTTTTATAACAAATGGAAAATGGATAATGGATACGACTAAACCATAGAAAGGGTAGATCGTAGGGTTGTGACACGAACAAAAATAGGAAGCTACAAGTAAAATTATTATCCAAACTCGCGTTAAGCGATTTTGGTTCTTATGTAAAAATGGACATTCGAACATAAAACTATTCGAACATAAGTTCTGCATGAAGACAATGAATCCATATAATGATGGTGTAGGAATTGTTCATTGTTCACTTTTTACATTACTCCCCTTTTACAAGTGATATTTATACAATAATTTAATAGGGTACCATTAATACAATACAATGAGAAAATAACATCCTAACAGGGTACCATTAGTTACAATACAAATTTTATACAGAACGATTTCGCGTGGTCGAGTACAATGCAGAGTATCCAAATTTTTTAAAAGACACTTGCTTACAAAATATAAAAAAATCAAAGATTAATACTTTAGTTTAGACAAACATTTAATAGGATTAATACATTAATTTAGACAACCAATTAAGTTAGACAAACAATGATATGGTTAAATTTTTTTCTATGGGATAAATTATGTACATAATGAATAGGTAAAAGGGAAAAATGCAAATCGTACAATCTATAAACTAATTTTTATTGACTAGTGTAGGTAAAAATAGAATTACGTAATGGATGATGTATAGACCTGTGGTCTAGTGTGTATTTTGTGTATTAGGTACAAATTGTAGTGGTTGGTGATACGTCCAAAAGGAGAAAGGGGATTTATAGTTGAATAGTTGAAGTTGTACGTCAGTGTGCATATGTATCTATAAATATTGGTAAGAAGCATCTGTAGATGAGTGAGTCGGTACAATAGTATGTAGAATATGAGAGTAATTTGTTCATCCTGTGAAGAACTAGATCATTAGGGGTCATTGGTGGCTTAGGATTATATATATATATATTTACTTTAAGGAATAGATAAAACAACTTAATAAATGCATGAACGAGAATTTATATATAGTAAGCAAAAATTATTAAGATTATAACGATGATGTTTGCATACGAGTTTTAATGCAAAAGTGACTGAAGGGACGGAACGTAAATGAATTCGAATATGTGTCAAAAGTAATAAAATTCAATTAGGATTATAGATTTTACATAATTAATCAGTTACACGTATAAGGTAATTAAAAAAAACGAACTTAGAGGACTTACAATTAATGAAAGTACATCTCACGGTTTTAAAATTGAATTTGACACACAATTAATTTCGACTACTAAAATTCATAGCCATATACTGTAGTAGTATGTCAATTTGACTATAATTTTCGTTTGATACCTTACAAATGGTACAATAACAATTTAAGGACAGTTACTCACGATTAATTGAACAAAAGAAAAATAAAAATACAAATTAAAAATAGAGATCAATTATGCATTTTAATGAGCTAACATAATTTTTTATAATATTCTTAAAAATAAAAGTAAATCGAACCATAGATGAATTTCGACCAAGAATAAAAAAGTTATTGAAATGGAAGGGAAGCATTTCGAACAATCTTTTCTTTTAATAATTTCAGGTAAATTTTACGTTAAAAATTATTTTTTATATAATAAAAAAAAATATATTAGAAAGGTTTAATAATTTTTTGCATGTTAAGTAGAAAAATTATACTCTTTCGTTGAATGTTGATAGAATTTGAATTATTTGATTTTTTTTTTCTGAAAACTTGTTTGCATATAGACAAATACATCTGTTTTATTGTGTAGAAGTTTTATTAAAAATTAAATGACTGAAATTTAGGGTTTGTACGGTCATACGGGTAAATTTCCCGATCGTACAGAGCAGGATAAATTAGGTACATGATCGATTAATTGTTACGCTATTTCTGTCATCATATAATCAAAATAATTATAAAACTCGTTAAAAACTTTTGTAAAAACGGTTTTGTTACAATTAATGAATTACATAACTATATATTTATATACATAACAATGCATGAAAAGGGAAAGACAAATCAGTGAATTTCCGTCTTACAAACAAAGAAAAAAGGTTAAACTAAAGACGCAAATCGGTCAATTCAGGTTGAATTTAATTCTCTTTTACAACACAAAAAAAGGTTGAATTAAATTCTTAAATTACATTTTTCTTAAATTAAATTCTCTTAAATTACAAAGAAAAAGTTGAATTCAATTGACTGCATTGAAAACTAACTTGGGACTTGAAATAAAAATGACTAGGGACTTGAAATAAAAATGACCTGGGACTCGAAATAAAAATGACTTAGGACTTAAAAACTAACTTTTTTTCAAAACTAACTTTTTTAAAACTAACTTCTGTAATCTCTGGGGCGGTTGTCCCTCTTGGATGCAACCTATTGACTTGACCTCTTGTCAAGTATTTCTATAAATCTCTGGGGCGGTTGCCCGTCTTGGCGCAACCTTCTGACTTGACCTCTTATCAAGTATTCTGAAACTGAAAATGAAACTTAACTGTCTAACTTGAACGCTTGTCAAGTATTCTGAAACTTAAACTGTCTAACTTGAACGCCTGTCAAGTATCTCTCTAAATCTCTGGGGTTTGGTTGTCCCTTTTGGTTACAACCAACTGAAACTGTCTGAAACTGAAAATGGAACTTGAAACTGCTTCAAGTAACTCTATAACTCTAAAACTCTTTATAAACTCTCTCTAAACTCTCTCTCAATTTGCAAGTCAATTCAATTCAGTAATTGAAAAAAAATTTGCAAACAAAAATATAAAATGTAAACAACATTTCACTCTAATGTACACGAAGGTACGATACTATTATGTTTGATACATAAAATAAAGTTATTCTATACTGAATATAACAGTGAAAATAACTGCGGCAATTGACTCTGCGACAATTGACTCTCGAAATTAACTCTCTTTGAAATTAACTCTCTTTGAAATTAACTCTCTTTGAAATTAACTCTCTTTGAAATTAACTCTCTTTGAAATTAACTCTCTTTGAAATTAACTCTCTCTGAAATTAACTCTGTTACAATTAACTCTGTTACAATTAACTCTGTTTCACTAAAAAAAATGTATCACTGGTGTCTGAAATGTTCACTGTTTTGTGTTAATTCTGACTTAATATTCATTATTAACTGTTAATAATAGTGACTTTTCAAATGTTTATAAATTACTTAAGAAAACAAAATGTACTTAACAAAATTTTCTATGGGGAAATCCTTGAGACGTGTCCTGAAGACGTCTTGCTGGGTACTTGTTCCTGGATGAAAACTAGGCGTGAAGAACTTGGAGTCGTGACACACCGGTCAAGGGTGGATGTTACGAACTAGAAGTCGTGACACGCCGGTCAAATGGTTTTATCCTGATGCAGGGTAATTTCTATCTTGGCCAAAGAGTGGCCTCTTCTTAAAATAATCTTCTTAAAATCTTCTTTTTATCCTGATGCAGGGTAATTTCTATCTTGGCCAAAGAGTGGCCTCTTCTTAAAATCTTCTTCTTAAAAATCTTCGTTAAAAACCTTCCTCTTCTTAAAAATCTTCTTCTTCTTCTTAAAAATCTTCTTCTTAAAAACCTTGTTAAAAATCGTCTTCTTAAAAATATTCTTCGTAAAATCATCATCTTATCCTGGTATATGGTCTGGAGTTGTTATCTTACTTCTTCTATGTGTTTATCCTGGTATAGGGTCTCCAGTTTGTTAGAATCCTCTTAAAATAATCTTCTTAAAATCTTCTTTTTATCCTGGCAAGGTCGCCATCTGTTAACCCCTCCGTCTATGGCCCTGAGTCGGTTCGGATTCGACGGGGGTTCTAGTTAGGAGGCAAGCAACGGATGTTTCTTTATACTTTTCTATAATTCTTTTCGGTCGCCTTAAATGGTGGGTCGCCACTCTGTTAAACCCTTGGCTACAGACTCGCCAGACTGTTATGCCAATATCTTCTATGGTGCTTGGGTTGTCTCTTTCTCTCGCTTATTAATTCTTCTCTTTTTATAATTCTCTGATCCTTTCTCTTATACTAAAATTATCGACTTTTCTTTTATAACTTGTCGACTTGACTAAGTTCTGAAGAGAGCACGGCTCGAAGGAAAAGATAAAAACTTTCTCTTACATTTAGTTTACTTCTAAAAATGTACAGTTAGTTCTCTGAATTTACAAGGGTAGAGGTTCGACCTCTTTCGACCATGGCTCAGGCCGGAATCTAAAAATATTAAGAAGGCAAGGGCCTCTGCCCCTCCTAATGAGGTGCTAATATGAAGTCTAATGCAGAAGAGCCTTAAATGAAGTACAATGATGAAGTGGTGTATTTTTACAAATATACGTATAATATAACTTAAATGTTTGGGGGAGACAGTCGAAGGTTAAGTTCCCCGCTTTTTTTTTAAACACATGATCAGATGTTTTAAATGATTGCAAATAAAAATTTTAAAAAAATAAAATAAAAACTAATTTGTATTTTTTTCGCCGAGTCTACATTTTTTTGAAGGCGATATCATTTCGTGATAGTACACAAGTACAAATTGAGTACACGACTGAGTACGTATTAATTTTGGTTCATTACAATTACGATTACAATTACCAATTAATTCATATTCACCTGTTGTTTAATTACACTTCCATTTTAAAGTACATTCTTACATGATAAATTGAATCATTACATTTAATTACAGTTTCACTGAAGTACATTACAAGTTATTATTAATTACAGTGTTTTTATATATTTATATATGGTTATACTAGATGGTTACTAGTACAACACAAGTACATAAGACATGACACACATGATATAACATAATATGTTATAAATGTTATAAATTTGAAATCAGAGCGAACGGAGGTATTTTTATTTTTGAGGCGCTCGAATCTGTTGTCGTGAGCGGAATTTTTGATAATAACTTAATAAGCATTTATTCGAGTTCATCTCGGGAGGTCATGATTGACACGAGTAAACATAGACTGATAAGTTGATAGGGCATAAGTAGACAATAGGTAGATGAATGAATAAGTAATAAAATTAATAAAGGATAGCGGTCAAGAAAGAACATGAATGTAAGAATGAGTATGGTTGAATAATAATTATATTTATGCTACATAACATATAAATAATGACTTCTATAGAGTGTTTAGTCCTTAGGGAAATAAATGACGGGAAAATGTGGTCATAGTTATTGAATTTTTACATATAATTAGGAAGATTTACAAGAACGAATTAGAGACAAAGAGGGAAACGTAAAGAGAATAAAGTTATTTTATGACGTCATAGTGTATAAGTCATTATTAGAAAAGATGAATTAGAGACAAAGAGTGGGTAGTAATGACTAAGAAGTACAACTACGGGTTCCAATCCTGTTACATGCAATGTGTATGCATAATCTAGGGTCGAGGGTGAGATGCAAGACAATTCATAATTAATTATAATAACTTTATAACAAATGGAAAATGGATAATGGATACGACTAAACCATAGAAAGGGTAGATCGTAGGGTTGTGACACGAACAAAAATAGGAAGCTACAAGTAAAATTATTATCCAAACTCGCGTTAAGCGATTTTGGTTCTTATGTAAAAATGGACATTCGAACATAAAACTATTCGAACATAAGTTCTGCATGAAGACAATGAATCCATATAATGATGGTGTAGGAATTGTTCATTGTTCACTTTTTACATTACTCTCCCCTTTTACAAGTGATATTTATACAATAATTTAATAGGGTACCATTAATACAATACAATGAGAAAATAACATCCTAACAGGGTACCATTAGTTACAATACAAATTTTATACAGAACGATTTCGCGTGGTCGAGTACAATGCAGAGTATCCAAATTTTTAAAAGACACTTGCTTACAAATATAAAAAATCAAAGATTAATACTTTAGTTTAGACAAACATTTAATAGGATTAATACATTAATTTAGACAACCAATTAAGTTAGACAAAAATGATATGGTTAAATTTTTTTCTATGGGATAAATTATGTACATAATGAATAGGTAAAAGGGAAAAATGCAAATCGTACAATCTATAAACTAATTTTTATTGACTAGTGTAGGTAAAATAGAATTACGTAATGGATGATGTATAGACCTGTGGTCTAGTGTGTATTTTTGTGTATTAGGTACAAATTGTAGTGGTTGGTGATACGTCCAAAAGGAGAAAGGGGATTTATAGTTGAATAGTTGAAGTTGTACGTCAGTGTGCATATGTATCTATAAATATTGGTAAGAAGCATCTGTAGATGAGTGAGTCGGTACAATAGTATGTAGAATATGAGAGTAATTTGTTCATCCTGTGAAGAACTAGATCATTAGGGGTCATTGGTGGCTTAGGATTATATATATATATATATTTACTTTAAGGAATAGATAAAACAACTTAATAAATGCATGAACGAGAATTTATATATAGTAAGCAAAAATTATTAAGATTATAACGATGATGTTTGCATACGAGTTTTAATGCAAAAGTGACTGAAGGGACGGAACGTAAATGAATTCGAATATGTGTCAAAAGTAATAAAATTCAATTAGGATTATAGATTTTACATAATTAATCAGTTACACGTATAAGGTAATTAAAAAAAACGAACTTAGAGGACTTACAATTAATGAAAGTACATCTCACGGTTTTAAAATTGAATTTTGACACACAATTAATTTCGACTACTAAAATTCATAGCCATATACTGTAGTAGTATGTCAATTTGACTATAATTTTCGTTTGATACCTTACAAATGGTACAATAACAATTTAAGGACAGTTACTCACGATTAATTGAACAAAAGAAAAATAAAAATACAAATTAAAAATAGAGATCAATTATGCATTTTAATGAGCTAACATAATTTTTTATAATATTCTTAAAAATAAAAGTAAATCGAACCATAGATGAATTTCGACCAAGAATAAAAAAGTTATTGAAATGGAAGGGAAGCATTTCGAACAATCTTTTCTTTTAATAATTTCAGGTAAATTTTACATTAAAAATTATTTTTTATATAATAAAAAAAAATGTATTAGAAAGGTTTAATAATTTTTTAGCATGTTAAGTAGAAAAATTGTACTCTTTCGTTGAATGTTGATAGAATTTGAATTATTTGATTTTTTTTTTTCTGAAAACTTGTTTGCATATAGATAAATACATCTGTTTTATTGTGTAGAAGTTTTATTAAAAATTAAATGACTGAAATTTAGGGTTGTACGGTCATACGGGTAAATTTCCCGATCGTACAGAGCAGGATAAATTAGGTACATGATCGATTAATTGTTACGCTATTTCTGTCATCATATAATCAAATAATTATAAAACTCGTTAAAAACTTTTGTAAAAACGGTTTTGTTACAATTAATGAATTACATAACTATATATTTATATACATAACAATGCATGAAAAGGGAAAGACAAATCAGTGAATTTCCGTCTTACAAACAAAGAAAAAGGTTAAACTAAAGACGCAAATCGGTCAATTCAGGTTGAATTTAATTCTCTTTTACAACACAAAAAAAGGTTGAATTAAATTCTTAAATTACATTTTTCTTAAATTAAATTCTCTTAAATACAAAGAAAAAGTTGAATTCAATTGACTGCATTGAAAACTAACTTGGGACTTGAAATAAAAATGACTAGGGACTTGAAATAAAAATGACCTGGACTCGAAATAAAAATGACTAGGACTTAAAAACTAACTTTTTTTCAAAACTAACTTTTTTAAAACTAACTTCTGTAATCTCTGGGGCGGTTGTCCCTCTTGGATGCAACCTATTGACTTGACCTCTTGTCAAGTATTTCTATAAATCTCTGGGGCGGTTGCCCGTCTTGGCGCAACCTTCTGACTTGACCTCTTATCAAGTATTCTGAAACTGAAAATGAAACTTAACTGTCTAACTTGAACGCTTGTCAAGTATTCTGAAACTTAAACTGTCTAACTTGAACGCCTGTCAAGTATCTCTCTAAATCTCTGGGGTTT
Organism: Bathynomus jamesi; assembly: GCA_023014485.1. Taxonomy (NCBI): domain Eukaryota; kingdom Metazoa; phylum Arthropoda; class Malacostraca; order Isopoda; family Cirolanidae; genus Bathynomus; species Bathynomus jamesi. The sequence continues at coordinate 35,681 of JAJOZX010016318.1, read as the reverse complement.
GGTTGTCCCTTTTGGTTACAACCAACTGAAACTGTCTGAAACTGAAAATGGAACTTGAAACTGCTTCAAGTAACTCTATAACTCTATAAACTCTTTATAAACTCTCTCTAAACTCTCTCTCAATTTGCAAGTCATTCAATTCAGTAATTGAAAAAAAAATTTGCAAACAAAATATAAAATGTAAACAACATTTCACTCTAATGTACACGAAGGTACGATACTATTATGTTTGATACATAAAATAAAGTTATTCTATACTGAATATAACAGTGAAAATAACTGCGGCAATTGACTCTGCGACAATTAACTCTGCGACAATTGACTCTCTTTGAAATTAACTCTCTTTGAAATTAACTCTCTTTGAAATTAACTCTCTTTGAAATTAACTCTCTTTGAAATTAACTCTCTCTGAAATTAACTCTGTTACAATTAACTCTGTTACAATTAACTCTGTTTCACTAAAAAAATGTATCACTGGTGTCTGAAATGTTCACTGTTTTGTGTTAATTCTGACTTAATATTCATTATTAACTGTTAATAATAGTGACTTTTCAAATGTTTATAAATTACTTAAGAAAACAAAATGTACTTAACAAAATTTTCTATGGGGAAATCCTTGAGACGTGTCCTGAAGACGTCTTGCTGGGTACTTGTTCCTGGATGAAAACTAGGCGTGAAGAACTTGGAGTCGTGACACACCGGTCAAGGGTGGATGTTACGAACTAGAAGTCGTGACACGCCGGTCAAATGGTTTTATCCTGATGCAGGGTAATTTCTATCTTGGCCAAAGAGTGGCCTCTTCTTAAAATAATCTTCTTAAAATCTTCTTTTTATCCTGATGCAGGGTAATTTCTATCTTGGCCAAAGAGTGGCCTCTTCTTAAAATCTTCTTCTTAAAAATCTTCTTGTTAAAAACCTTCCTCTTCTAAAAATCTTCTTCTTCTTCTTAAAAACTCTTCTTCTTAAAAACCTTGTTAAAAATCGTCTTCTTAAGATATTCTTCGTAAAATCATCATCTTATCCTGGTATATGGTCTGGAGTTGTTATCTTACTTCTTCTATGTGTTTATCCTGGTATAGGGTCTCCAGTTTGTTAGAATCCTCTTAAAATAATCTTCTTAAAATCTTCTTTTTATCCTGGCAAGGTCGCCATCTGTTAACCCCTCCGTCTATGGCCCTGAGTCGGTTCGGATTCGACGGGGGTTCTAGTTAGGAGGCAAGCAACGGATGTTTCTTTATACTTTTCTATAATTCTTTTCGGTCGCCTTAAATGGTGGGTCGCCACTCTGTTAAACCTTGGCTACAGACTCGCCAGACTGTTATGCCAATATCTTCTATGGTGCTTGGGTTGTCTCTTTCTCTCGCTTATTAATTCTTCTCTTTTATAATTCTCTGATCCTTTCTCTTATACTAAAATTATCGACTTTTCTTTTATAACTTGTCGACTTGACTAAGTTCTGAAGAGAGCACGGCTCGAAGGAAAAGATAAAAACTTTCTCTTACATTTAGTTTACTTCTAAAAATGTACAGTTAGTTCTCTGAATTTACAAGGGTAGAGGTTCGACCTCTTTCGACCATGGCTCAGCCGGAATCTAAAAATATTAAGAAGGCAAGGGGCCTCTGCCCCTCCTAATGAGGTGCTAATATGAAGTCTAATGCAGAAGAGCCTTAAATGAAGTACAATGATGAAGTGGTGTATTTTTACAAATATACGTATAATATAACTTAAATGTTTGGGGAGACAGTCGAAGGTTAAGTTCCCCGCTTTTTTTTTAAACACATGATCAGATGTTTTAAATGATTGCAAATAAAAATTTTAAAAAAAAAAATAAAAACTAATTTGTATTTTTTCGCCGAGTCTACATTTTTTTGAAGGCGATATCATTTCGTGATAGTACACAAGTACAAATTGAGTACACGACTGAGTACGTATTAATTTTGGTTCATTACAATTACGATTACAATTACCAATTAATTCATATTCACCTGTTGTTTAATTACACTTCCATTTTAAAGTACATTCTTACATGATAAATTGAATCATTACATTTAATTACAGTTTCACTGAAGTACATTACAAGTTATTATTAATTACAGTGTTTTTATATATTTATATATGGTTATACTAGATGGTTACTAGTACAACACAAGTACATAAGACATGACACACATGATATAACATAATATGTTATAAATGTTATAAATTTGAAATCAGAGCGAACGGAGGTATTTTTATTTTTGAGGCGCTCGAATCTGTTGTCGTGAGCGGAATTTTTGATAATAACTTAATAAGCATTTATTCGAGTTCATCTCGGGAGGTCATGATTGACACGAGTAAACATAGACTGATAAGTTGATAGGGCATAAGTAGACAATAGGTAGATGAATGAATAAGTAATAAAATTAATAAAGGATAGCGGTCAAGAAAGAACATGAATGTAAGAATGAGTATGGTTGAATAATAATTATATTTATGCTACATAACATATAAATAATGACTTCTATAGAGTGTTTAGTCCTTAGGAAATAAATGACGGGAAAATGTGGTCATAGTTATTGAATTTTTACATATAATTAGGAAGATTTACAAGAACGAATTAGAGACAAAGAGTGGGAAACGTAAAGAGAATAAAGTTATTTTATGACGTCATAGTGTATAAGTCATTATTAGAAAAGATGAATTAGAGACAAAGAGTGGGTAGTAATGACTAAGAAGTACAACTACGGGTTCCAATCCTGTTACATGCAATGTGTATGCATAATCTAGGGTCGAGGGTGAGATGCAAGACAATTCATAATTAATTATAATAACTTTTATAACAAATGGAAAATGGATAATGGATACGACTAAACCATAGAAAGGGTAGATCGTAGGGTTGTGACACGAACAAAAATAGGAAGCTACAAGTAAAATTATTATCCAAACTCGCGTTAAGCGATTTTGGTTCTTATGTAAAAATGGACATTCGAACATAAAACTATTCGAACATAAGTTCTGCATGAAGACAATGAATCCATATAATGATGGTGTAGGAATTGTTCATTGTTCACTTTTTACATTACTCTTTTACAAGTGATATTTATACAATAATTTAATAGGGTACCATTAATACAATACAATGAGAAAATAACATCCTAACAGGGTACCATTAGTTACAATACAAATTTTATACAGAACGATTTCGCGTGGTCGAGTACAATGCAGAGTATCCAAATTTTTAAAAGACACTTGCTTACAAAATATAAAAAAATCAAAGATTAATACTTTAGTTTAGACAAACATTTAATAGGATTAATACATTAATTTAGACAACCAATTAAGTTAGACAAACAATGATATGGTTAAAATTTTTTTCTATGGGATAAATTATGTACATAATGAATAGGTAAAAGGGAAAAATGCAAATCGTACAATCTATAAACTAATTTTTATTGACTAGTGTAGGTAAAAATAGAATTACGTAATGGATGATGTATAGACCTGTGGTCTAGTGTGTATTTTTGTGTATTAGGTACAAATTGTAGTGGTTGGTGATACGTCCAAAAGGAGAAAGGGGATTTATAGTTGAATAGTTGAAGTTGTACGTCAGTGTGCATATGTATCTATAAATATTGGTAAGAAGCATCTGTAGATGAGTGAGTCGGTACAATAGTATGTAGAATATGAGAGTAATTTGTTCATCCTGTGAAGAACTAGATCATTAGGGGTCATTGGTGGCTTAGGATTATATATATATATATATTTACTTTAAGGAATAGATAAAACAACTTAATAAATGCATGAACGAGAATTTATATATAGTAAGCAAAAATTATTAAGATTATAACGATGATGTTTGCATACGAGTTTTAATGCAAAAGTGACTGAAGGGACGGAACGTAAATGAATTCGAATATGTGTCAAAAGTAATAAAATTCAATTAGGATTATAGATTTTACATAATTAATCAGTTACACGTATAAGGTAATTAAAAAAAACGAACTTAGAGGACTTACAATTAATGAAAGTACATCTCACGGTTTTAAAATTGAATTTTGACACACAATTAATTTCGACTACTAAAATTCATAGCCATATACTGTAGTAGTATGTCAATTTGACTATAATTTTCGTTTGATACCTTACAAATGGTACAATAACAATTTAAGGACAGTTACTCACGATTAATTGAACAAAAGAAAAATAAAAATACAAATTAAAAATAGAGATCAATTATGCATTTTAATGAGCTAACATAATTTTTTATAATATTCTTAAAAATAAAAGTAAATCGAACCATAGATGAATTTCGACCAAGAATAAAAAAGTTATTGAAATGGAAGGGAAGCATTTCGAACAATCTTTTCTTTTAATAATTTCAGGTAAATTTTACGTTAAAAATTATTTTTTATATAATAAAAAAAATATATTAGAAAGGTTTAATAATTTTTTTGCATGTTAAGTAGAAAAATTATACTCTTTCGTTGAATGTTGATAGAATTTGAATTATTTGATTTTTTTTTTTCTGAAAACTTGTTTGCATATAGACAAATACATCTGTTTTATTGTGTAGAAGTTTTATTAAAAATTAAATGACTGAAATTTAGGGTTTGTACGGTCATACGGGTAAATTTCCCGATCGTACAGAGCAGGATAAATTAGGTACATGATCGATTAATTGTTACGCTATTTCTGTCATCATATAATCAAAATAATTATAAAACTCGTTAAAAACTTTTGTAAAAACGGTTTTGTTACAATTAATGAATTACATAACTATATATTTATATACATAACAATGCATGAAAAGGGAAAGACAAATCAGTGAATTTCCGTCTTACAAACAAAGAAAAAAGGTTAAACTAAAGACGCAAATCGGTCAATTCAGGTTGAATTTAATTCTCTTTTACAACACAAAAAAAGGTTGAATTAAATTCTTAAATTACATTTTTCTTAAATTAAATTCTCTTAAATTACAAAGAAAAAGTTGAATTCAATTGACTGCATTGAAAACTAACTTGGGACTTGAAATAAAAATGACTAGGGACTTGAAATAAAAATGACCTGGGACTCGAAATAAAAATGACTTAGGACTTAAAAACTAACTTTTTTTCAAAACTAACTTTTTTAAAACTAACTTCTGTAATCTCTGGGGCGGTTGTCCCTCTTGGATGCAACCTATTGACTTGACCTCTTGTCAAGTATTTCTATAAATCTCTGGGGCGGTTGCCCGTCTTGGCGCAACCTTCTGACTTGACCTCTTATCAAGTATTCTGAAACTGAAAATGAAACTTAACTGTCTAACTTGAACGCTTGTCAAGTATTCTGAAACTTAAACTGTCTAACTTGAACGCCTGTCAAGTATCTCTCTAAATCTCTGGGGTTTGGTTGTCCCTTTTGGTTACAACCAACTGAAACTGTCTGAAACTGAAAATGGAACTTGAAACTGCTTCAAGTAACTCTATAACTCTATAAACTCTTTATAAACTCTCTCTAAACTCTCTCTCAATTTGCAAGTCAATTCAATTCAGTAATTGAAAAAAAATTTGCAAACAAAAATATAAAATGTAAACAACATTTCACTCTAATGTACACGAAGGTACGATACTATTATGTTTGATACATAAAATAAAGTTATTCTATACTGAATATAACAGTGAAAATAACTGCGGCAATTGACTCTGCGACAATTGACTCTGCGACAATTGACTCTCTTTGAAATTAACTCTCTTTGAAATTAACTCTCTTTGAAATTAACTCTCTTTGAAATTAACTCTCTTTGAAATTAACTCTCTTTGAAATTAACTCTCTCTGAAATTAACTCTGTTACAATTAACTCTGTTACAATTAACTCTGTTTCACTAAAAAAAATGTATCACTGGTGTCTGAAATGTTCACTGTTTTGTGTTAATTCTGACTTAATATTCATTATTAACTGTTAATAATAGTGACTTTTCAAATGTTTATAAATTACTTAAGAAAACAAAATGTACTTAACAAAATTTTCTATGGGGAAATCCTTGAGACGTGTCCTGAAGACGTCTTGCTGGTACTTGTTCCTGGATGAAAACTAGGCGTGAAGAACTTGGAGTCGTGACACACCGGTCAAGGGTGGATGTTACGAACTAGAAGTCGTGACACGCCGGTCAAATGGTTTTATCCTGATGCAGGGTAATTTCTATCTTGGCCAAAGAGTGGCCTCTTCTTAAAATAATCTTCTTAAAATCTTCTTTTTATCCTGATGCAGGGTAATTTCTATCTTGGCCAAAGAGTGGCCTCTTCTTAAAATCTTCTTCTTAAAAATCTTCTTGTTAAAAACCTTCCTCTTCTTAAAAATCTTCTTCTTCTTCTTAAAAATCTTCTTCTTCTTAAAAACCTTGTTAAAAATCGTCTTCTTAAGATATTCTTCGTAAAATCATCATCTTATCCTGGTATATGGTCTGGAGTTGTTATCTTACTTCTTCTATGTGTTTATCCTGGTATAGGGTCTCCAGTTTGTTAGAATCCTCTTAAAATAATCTTCTTAAAATCTTCTTTTTATCCTGGCAAGGTCGCCATCTGTTAACCCCTCCGTCTATGGCCCTGAGTCGGTTCGGATTCGACGGGGGTTCTAGTTAGGAGGCAAGCAACGGATGTTTCTTTATACTTTTCTATAATTCTTTTCGGTCGCCTTAAATGGTGGGTCGCCACTCTGTTAAACCCTTGGCTACAGACTCGCCAGACTGTTATGCCAATATCTTCTATGGTGCTTGGGTTGTCTCTTTCTCTCGCTTATTAATTCTTCTCTTTTTATAATTCTCTGATCCTTTCTCTTATACTAAAATTATCGACTTTTCTTTTATAACTTGTCGACTTGACTAAGTTCTGAAGAGAGCACGGCTCGAAGGAAAAGATAAAAACTTTCTCTTACATTTAGTTTACTTCTAAAATGTACAGTTAGTTCTCTGAATTTACAAGGGTAGAGGTTCGACCTCTTTCGACCATGGCTCAGGCCGGAATCTAAAAATATTAAGAAGGCAAGGGGCCTCTGCCCCTCCTAATGAGGTGCTAATATGAAGTCTAATGCAGAAGAGCCTTAAATGAAGTACAATGATGAAGTGGTGTATTTTTACAAATATACGTATAATATAACTTAAATGTTTGGGGGAGACAGTCGAAGGTTAAGTTCCCCGCTTTTTTTTTAAACACATGATCAGATGTTTTAAATGATTGCAAATAAAAATTTTAAAAAAATAAAATAAAAACTAATTTGTATTTTTTTCGCCGAGTCTACATTTTTTTGAAGGCGATATCATTTCGTGATAGTACACAAGTACAAATTGAGTACACGACTGAGTACGTATTAATTTTGGTTCATTACAATTACGATTACAATTACCAATTAATTCATATTCACCTGTTGTTTAATTACACTTCCATTTTAAAGTACATTCTTACATGATAAATTGAATCATTACATTTAATTACAGTTTCACTGAAGTACATTACAAGTTATTATTAATTACAGTGTTTTTATATATTTATATATGGTTATACTAGATGGTTACTAGTACAACACAAGTACATAAGACATGACACACATGATATAACATAATATGTTATAAATGTTATAAATTTGAAATCAGAGCGAACGGAGGTATTTTTATTTTTGAGGCGCTCGAATCTGTTGTCGTGAGCGGAATTTTTGATAACTTAATAAGCATTTATTCGAGTTCATCTCGGGAGGTCATGATTGACACGAGTAAACATAGACTGATAAGTTGATAGGGCATAAGTAGACAATAGGTAGATGAATGAATAAGTAATAAAATTAATAAAGGATAGCGGTCAAGAAAGAACATGAATGTAAGAATGAGTATGGTTGAATAATAATTATATTTATGCTACATAACATATAAATAATGACTTCTATAGAGTGTTTAGTCCTTAGGGAAATAAATGACGGGAAAATGTGGTCATAGTTATTGAATTTTTACATATAATTAGGAAGATTTACAAGAACGAATTAGAGACAAAGAGTGGGAAACGTAAAGAGAATAAAGTTATTTTATGACGTCATAGTGTATAAGTCATTATTAGAAAAGATGAATTAGAGACAAAGAGTGGGTAGTAATGACTAAGAAGTACAACTACGGGTTCCAATCCTGTTACATGCAATGTGTATGCATAATCTAGGGTCGAGGGTGAGATGCAAGACAATTCATAATTAATTATAATAACTTTTATAACAAATGGAAAATGGATAATGGATACGACTAAACCATAGAAAGGGTAGATCGTAGGGTTGTGACACGAACAAAAATAGGAAGCTACAAGTAAAATTATTATCCAAACTCGCGTTAAGCGATTTTGGTTCTTATGTAAAAATGGACATTCGAACATAAAACTATTCGAACATAAGTTCTGCATGAAGACAATGAATCCATATAATGATGGTGTAGGAATTGTTCATTGTTCACTTTTTACATTACTCTCCCCTTTTACAAGTGATATTTATACAATAATTTAATAGGGTACCATTAATACAATACAATGAGAAAATAACATCCTAACAGGGTACCATTAGTTACAATACAAATTTTATACAGAACGATTTCGCGTGGTCGAGTACAATGCAGAGTATCCAAATTTTTTAAAAGACACTTGCTTACAAAATATAAAAAAATCAAAGATTAATACTTTAGTTTAGACAAACATTTAATAGGATTAATACATTAATTTAGACAACCAATTAAGTTAGACAAACAATGATATGGTTAAATTTTTTTCTATGGGATAAATTATGTACATAATGAATAGGTAAAAGGGAAAAATGCAAATCGTACAATCTATAAACTAATTTTTATTGACTAGTGTAGGTAAAAATAGAATTACGTAATGGATGATGTATAGACCTGTGGTCTAGTGTGTATTTTTGTGTATTAGGTACAAATTGTAGTGGTTGGTGATACGTCCAAAAGGAGAAAGGGGATTTATAGTTGAATAGTTGAAGTTGTACGTCAGTGTGCATATGTATCTATAAATATTGGTAAGAAGCATCTGTAGATGAGTGAGTCGGTACGTACAATAGTATGTAGAATATGAGAGTAATTTGTTCATCCTGTGAAGAACTAGATCATTAGGGGTCATTGGTGGCTTAGGATTATATATATATATATATTTACTTTAAGGAATAGATAAAACAACTTAATAAATGCATGAACGAGAATTTATATATAGTAAGCAAAAATTATTAAGATTATAACGATGATGTTTGCATACGAGTTTTAATGCAAAAGTGACTGAAGGGACGGAACGTAAATGAATTCGAATATGTGTCAAAAGTAATAAAATTCAATTAGGATTATAGATTTTACATAATTAATCAGTTACACGTATAAGGTAATTAAAAAAAACGAACTTAGAGGACTTACAATTAATGAAAGTACATCTCACGGTTTTAAAATTGAATTTTGACACACAATTAATTTCGACTACTAAAATTCATAGCCATATACTGTAGTAGTATGTCAATTTGACTATAATTTTCGTTTGATACCTTACAAATGGTACAATAACAATTTAAGGACAGTTACTCACGATTAATTGAACAAAAGAAAAATAAAAATACAAATTAAAAATAGAGATCAATTATGCATTTTAATGAGCTAACATAATTTTTTATAATATTCTTAAAAATAAAGTAAATCGAACCATAGATGATTTCGACCAAGAATAAAAAAGTTATTGAAATGGAAGGGAAGCATTTCGAACAATCTTTTCTTTTAATAATTTCAGGTAAATTTTACGTTAAAAATTATTTTTTATATAATAAAAAAAAATATATTAGAAAGGTTTAATAATTTTTTTGCATGTTAAGTAGAAAAATTATACTCTTTCGTTGAATGTTGATAGAATTTGAATTATTTGATTTTTTTTTTTCTGAAAACTTGTTTGCATATAGACAAATACATCTGTTTTATTGTGTAGAAGTTTTATTAAAAATTAAATGACTGAAATTTAGGGTTTGTACGGTCATACGGGTAAATTTCCCGATCGTACAGAGCAGGATAAATTAGGTACATGATCGATTAATTGTTACGCTATTTCTGTCATCATATAATCAAAATAATTATAAAACTCGTTAAAACTTTTGTAAAAACGGTTTTGTTACAATTAATGAATTACATACTATATATTTATATACATAACAATGCATGAAAAGGGAAAGACAAATCAGTGAATTTCCGTCTTACAAACAAAGAAAAAAGGTTAAACTAAAGACGCAAATCGTCAATTCAGGTTGAATTTAATTCTCTTTTACAACACAAAAAAGGTTGAATTAAATTCTTAAATTACATTTTTCTTAAATTAAATTCTCTTAAATTACAAAGAAAAAGTTGAATTCAATTGACTGCATTGAAAACTAACTTGGGACTTGAAATAAAAATGACTAGGGACTTGAAATAAAAATGACCTGGGACTCGAAATAAAAATGACTTAGGACTTAAAAACTAACTTTTTTTCAAAACTAACTTTTTTAAAACTAACTTCTGTAATCTCTGGGGCGGTTGTCCCTCTTGGATGCAACCTATTGACTTGACCTCTTGTCAAGTATTTCTATAAATCTCTGGGGCGGTTGCCCGTCTTGGCGCAACCTTCTGACTTGACCTCTTATCAAGTATTCTGAAACTGAAAATGAAACTTAACTGTCTAACTTGAACGCTTGTCAAGTATTCTGAAACTTAAACTGTCTAACTTGAACGCCTGTCAAGTATCTCTCTAAATCTCTGGGGTTTGGTTGTCCCTTTTGGTTACAACCAACTGAAACTGTCTGAAACTGAAAATGGAACTTGAAACTGCTTCAAGTAACTCTATAACTCTATAAACTCTTTATAAACTCTCTCTAAACTCTCTCTCAATTTGCAAGTCAATTCAATTCAGTAATTGAAAAAAAATTTGCAAACAAAAATATAAAATGTAAACAACATTTCACTCTAATGTACACGAAGGTACGATACTATTATGTTTGATACATAAAATAAAGTTATTCTATACTGAATATAACAGTGAAAATAACTGCGGCAATTGACTCTGCGACAATTGACTCTGCGACAATTGACTCTCTTTGAAATTAACTCTCTTTGAAATTAACTCTCTTTGAAATTAACTCTCTTTGAAATTAACTCTCTTTGAAATTAACTCTCTCTGAAATTAACTCTGTTACAATTAACTCTGTTACAATTAACTCTGTTTCACTAAAAAAATGTATCACTGGTGTCTGAAATGTTCACTGTTTTGTGTTAATTCTGACTTAATATTCATTATTAACTGTTAATAATAGTGACTTTTCAAATGTTTATAAATTACTTAAGAAAACAAAATGTACTTAACAAAATTTTCTATGGGGAAATCCTTGAGACGTGTCCTGAAGACGTCTTGCTGGGTACTTGTTCCTGGATGAAAACTAGGCGTGAAGAACTTGGAGTCGTGACACACCGGTCAAGGGTGGATGTTACGAACTAGAAGTCGTGACACGCCGGTCAAATGGTTTTATCCTGATGCAGGGTAATTCTATCTTGGCCAAAGAGTGGCCTCTTCTTAAAATAATCTTCTTAAAATCTTCTTTTTATCCTGATGCAGGGTAATTTCTATCTTGGCCAAAGAGTGGCCTCTTCTTAAAATCTTCTTCTTAAAAATCTTCTTGTTAAAAACCTTCCTCTTCTTAAAAATCTTCTTCTTCTTCTTAAAAATCTTCTTCTTCTTAAAAACCTTGTTAAAAATCGTCTTCTTAAGATATTCTTCGTAAAATCATCATCTTATCCTGGTATATGGTCTGGAGTTGTTATCTTACTTCTTCTATGTGTTTATCCTGGTATAGGGTCTCCAGTTTGTTAGAATCCTCTTAAAATAATCTTCTTAAAATCTTCTTTTTATCCTGGCAAGGTCGCCATCTGTTAACCCCTCCGTCTATGGCCCTGAGTCGGTTCGGATTCGACGGGGTTCTAGTTAGGAGGCAAGCAACGGATGTTTCTTTATACTTTTCTATAATTCTTTTCGGTCGCCTTAAATGGTGGGTCGCCACTCTGTTAAACCCTTGGCTACAGACTCGCCAGACTGTTATGCCAATATCTTCTATGGTGCTTGGGTTGTCTCTTTCTCTCGCTTATTAATTCTTCTCTTTTTATAATTCTCTGATCCTTTCTCTTATACTAAAATTATCGACTTTTCTTTATAACTTGTCGACTTGACTAAGTTCTGAAGAGAGCACGGCTCGAAGGAAAAGATAAAAACTTTCTCTTACATTTAGTTTACTTCTAAAAATGTACAGTTAGTTCTCTGAATTTACAAGGGTAGAGGTTCGACCTCTTTCGACCATGGCTCAGGCCGGAATCTAAAAATATTAAGAAGGCAAGGGGCCTCTGCCCCCTCCTAATGAGGTGCTAATATGAAGTCTAATGCAGAAGAGCCTTAAATGAAGTACAATGATGAAGTGGTGTATTTTTACAAATATACGTATAATATAACTTAAATGTTTGGGGAGACAGTCGAAGGTTAAGTTCCCCGCTTTTTTTTTAAACACATGATCAGATGTTTTAAATGATTGCAAATAAAAATTTTAAAAAATAAAATAAAAACTAATTTGTATTTTTTTCGCCGAGTCTACATTTTTTTGAAGGCGATATCATTTCGTGATAGTACACAAGTACAAATTGAGTACACGACTGAGTACGTATTAATTTTGGTTCATTACAATTACGATTACAATTACCAATTAATTCATATTCACCTGTTGTTTAATTACACTTCCATTTTAAAGTACATTCTTACATGATAAATTGAATCATTACATTTAATTACAGTTTCACTGAAGTACATTACAAGTTATTATTAATTACAGTGTTTTTATATATTTATATATGGTTATACTAGATGGTTACTAGTACAACACAAGTACATAAGACATGACACACATGATATAACATAATATGTTATAAATGTTATAAATTTGAAATCAGAGCGAACGGAGGTATTTTTATTTTTGAGGCGCTCGAATCTGTTGTCGTGAGCGGAATTTTTGATAATAACTTAATAAGCATTTATTCGAGTTCATCTCGGGAGGTCATGATTGACACGAGTAAACATAGACTGATAAGTTGATAGGGCATAAGTAGACAATAGGTAGATGAATGAATAAGTAATAAAATTAATAAAGGATAGCGGTCAAGAAAGAACATGAATGTAAGAATGAGTATGGTTGAATAATAATTATATTTATGCTACATAACATATAAATAATGACTTCTATAGAGTGTTTAGTCCTTAGGGAAATAAATGACGGGAAAATGTGGTCATAGTTATTGAATTTTTACATATAATTAGGAAGATTTACAAGAACGAATTAGAGACAAAGTGGGAAACGTAAAGAGAATAAAGTTATTTTATGACGTCATAGTGTATAAGTCATTATTAGAAAAGATGAATTAGAGACAAAGAGTGGGTAGTAATGACTAAGAAGTACAACTACGGGTTCCAATCCTGTTACATGCAATGTGTATGCATAATCTAGGGTCGAGGGTGAGATGCAAGACAATTCATAATTAATTATAATAACTTTTATAACAAATGGAAAATGGATAATGGATACGACTAAACCATAGAAAGGGTAGATCGTAGGGTTGTGACACGAACAAAAATAGGAAGCTACAAGTAAAATTATTATCCAAACTCGCGTTAAGCGATTTTGGTTCTTATGTAAAAATGGACATTCGAACATAAAACTATTCGAACATAAGTTCTGCATGAAGACAATGAATCCATATAATGATGGTGTAGGAATTGTTCATTGTTCACTTTTTACATTACTCTCCCCTTTTACAAGTGATATTTATACAATAATTTAATAGGGTACCATTAATACAATACAATGAGAAAATAACATCCTAACAGGGTACCATTAGTTACAATACAAATTTTATACAGAACGATTTCGCGTGGTCGAGTACAATGCAGAGTATCCAAATTTTTAAAAGACACTTGCTTACAAAATATAAAAAATCAAAGATTAATACTTTAGTTTAGACAAACATTTAATAGGATTAATACATTAATTTAGACAACCAATTAAGTTAGACAAACAATGATATGGTTAAATTTTCATTTTATTTTTTTGATAAATTATGTACATAATGAATAGGTAAAAGGGAAAAATGCAAATCGTACAATCTATAAACTAATTTTTATTGACTAGTGTAGGTAAAAATAGAATTACGTAATGGATGATGTATAGACCTGTGGTCTAGTGTGTATTTTTGTGTATTAGGTACAAATTGTAGTGGTTGGTGATACGTCCAAAAGGAGAAAGGGGATTTATAGTTGAATAGTTGAAGTTGTACGTCAGTGTGCATATGTATCTATAAATATTGGTAAGAAGCATCTGTAGATGAGTGAGTCGGTACAATAGTATGTAGAATATGAGAGTAATTTGTTCATCCTGTGAAGAACTAGATCATTAGGGGTCATTGGTGGCTTAGGATTATATATATATATATATTTACTTTAAGGAATAGATAAAACAACTTAATAAATGCATGAACGAGAATTTATATAGTAAGCAAAAATTATTAAGATTATAACGATGATGTTTGCATACGAGTTTTAATGCAAAAGTGACTGAAGGGACGGAACGTAAATGAATTCGAATATGTGTCAAAAGTAATAAAATTCAATTAGGATTATAGATTTTACATAATTAATCAGTTACACGTATAAGGTAATTAAAAAAAACGAACTTAGAGGACTTACAATTAATGAAAGTACATCTCACGGTTTTAAAATTGAATTTTGACACACAATTAATTTCGACTACTAAAATTCATAGCCATATACTGTAGTAGTATGTCAATTTGACTATAATTTTCGTTTGATACCTTACAAATGGTACAATAACAATTTAAGGACAGTTACTCACGATTAATTGAACAAAAGAAAAATAAAAATACAAATTAAAAATAGAGATCAATTATGCATTTTAATGAGCTAACATAATTTTTTATAATATTCTTAAAAATAAAAGTAAATCGAACCATAGATGAATTTCGACCAAGAATAAAAAAGTTATTGAAATGGAAGGGAAGCATTTCGAACAATCTTTTCTTTTAATAATTTCAGGTAAATTTTACGTTAAAAATTATTTTTTATATAATAAAAAAAAATATATTAGAAAGGTTTAATAATTTTTTGCATGTTAAGTAGAAAAATTATACTCTTTCGTTGAATGTTGATAGAATTTGAATTATTTGATTTTTTTTTTTCTGAAAACTTGTTTGCATATAGACAAATACATCTGTTTTATTGTGTAGAAGTTTTATTAAAAATTAAATGACTGAAATTTAGGGTTTGTACGGTCATACGGGTAAATTTCCCGATCGTACAGAGCAGGATAAATTAGGTACATGATCGATTAATTGTTACGCTATTTCTGTCATCATATAATCAAAATAATTATAAAACTCGTTAAAAACTTTTGTAAAAACGGTTTTGTTACAATTAATGAATTACATAACTATATATTTATATACATAACAATGCATGAAAAGGGAAAGACAAATCAGTGAATTTCCGTCTTACAAACAAAGAAAAAAGGTTAAACTAAAGACGCAAATCGGTCAATTCAGGTTGAATTTAATTCTCTTTTACAACACAAAAAAAGGTTGAATTAAATTCTTAAATTACATTTTTCTTAAATTAAATTCTCTTAAATTACAAAGAAAAAGTTGAATTCAATTGACTGCATTGAAAACTAACTTGGGACTTGAAATAAAAATGACTTGGGACTTGAAATAAAAATGACTTGGACTTAAAAACTAACTTAAAACTAACTTTTTTAAAACTAACTTTTTTAAAACTAACTTTTTTAAAACTAACTTCTGTAATCTGGGCGGTTGTCCCTCTTGGATGCAACCTATTGACTTGACCTCTTGTCAAGTATTTCTATAAATCTCTGGGGCGGTTGCCCGTCTTGGCGCAACCATCTGACTTGACCTCTTATCAAGTATTCTGAAACTGAAAATGAAACTTAACTGTCTAACTTGAACGCTTGTCAAGTATTCTGAAACTTAAACTGTCCAACTTGAACGCTTGTCAAGTATCTCTAAATCTCTGGGGTTTGGTTGTCCCTTTTGGTTACAACCAACTGAAACTGTCTGAAACTGAAAATGGAACTTGAAACTGCTTCAAGTAACTCTATAACTCTATAAACTCTTTATAAACTCTCTCTAAACTCTCTCTCAATTTGCAAGTCAATTCAATTCAGTAATTGAAAAAAAATTTGCAAACAAAAATATAAAATGTAAACAACATTTCACTCTAATGTACACGAAGGTACGATACTATTATGTTTGATACATAAAATAAAGTTATTCTATACTGAATATAACAGTGAAAATAACTGCGGCAATTGACTCTGCGACAATTGACTCTGCGACAATTGACTCTCTTTGAAATTAACTCTCTTTGAAATTAACTCTCTTTGAAATTAACTCTCTTTGAAATTAACTCTCTTTGAAATTAACTCTCTCTGAAATTAACTCTGTTACAATTAACTCTGTTACAATTAACTCTGTTTCACTAAAAAAAATGTATCACTGGTGTCTGAAATGTTCACTGTTTTGTGTTAATTCTGACTTAATATTCATTATTAACTGTTAATAATAGTGACTTTTCAAATGTTTATAAATTACTTAAGAAAACAAAATGTACTTAACAAAATTTTCTATGGGGAAATCCTTGAGACGTGTCCTGAAGACGTCTTGCTGGGTACTTGTTCCTGGATGAAAACTAGGCGTGAAGAACTTGGAGTCGTGACACACCGGTCAAGGGTGGATGTTACGAACTAGAAGTCGTGACACGCCGGTCAAATGGTTTTATCCTGATGCAGGGTAATTTCTATCTTGGCCAAAGAGTGGCCTCTTCTTAAAATAATCTTCTTAAAATCTTCTTTTTATCCTGATGCAGGGTAATTTCTATCTTGGCCAAAGAGTGGCCTCTTCTTAAAATCTTCTTCTTAAAAATCTTCTTAAAATCGTCTTCTTAAAAATCTTCTTCTTCTTCTTAAAAATCTTCTTCTTCTTAAAAACCTTGTTAAAAATCGTCTTCTTAAAAATATTCTTCGTAAAATCATCATCTTATCCTGGTATATGGTCTGGAGTTGTTATCTTACTTCTTCTATGTGTTTATCCTGGTATAGGGTCTCCAGTTTGTTAGAATCCTCTTAAAATAATCTTCTTAAAATCTTCTTTTTATCCTGGCAAGGTCGCCATCTGTTAACCCCTCCGTCTATGGCCCTGAGTCGGTTCGGATTCGACGGGGGTTCTAGTTAGGAGGCAAGCAACGGATGTTTCTTTATACTTTTCTATAATTCTTTTCGGTCGCCTTAAATGGTGGGTCGCCACTCTGTTAAACCCTTGGCTACAGACTCGCCAGACTGTTATGCCAATATCTTCTATGGTGCTTGGGTTGTCTCTTTCTCTCGCTTATTAATTCTTCTCTTTTTATAATTCTCTGATCCTTTCTCTTATACTAAAATTATCGACTTTTCTTTTATAACTTGTCGACTTGACTAAGTTCTGAAGAGAGCACGGCTCGAAGGAAAAGATAAAAACTTTCTCTTACATTTAGTTTACTTCTAAAAATGTACAGTTAGTTCTCTGAATTTACAAGGGTAGAGGTTCGACCTCTTTCGACCATGGCTCAGGCCGGAATCTAAAAATATTAAGAAGGCAAGGGGCCTCTGCCCCTCCTAATGAGGTGCTAATATGAAGTCTAATGCAGAAGAGCCTTAAATGAAGTACAATGATGAAGTGGTGTATTTTTACAAATATACGTATAATATAACTTAAATGTTTGGGGGAGACAGTCGAAGGTTAAGTTCCCCGCTTTTTTTTTAAACACATGATCAGATGTTTTAAATGATTGCAAATAAAAATTTTAAAAAAATAAAATAAAAACTAATTTGTATTTTTTCGCCGAGTCTACATTTTTTTGAAGGCGATATCATTTCGTGATAGTACACAAGTACAAATTGAGTACACGACTGAGTACGTATTAATTTTGGTTCATTACAATTACGATTACAATTACCAATTAATTCATATTCACCTGTTGTTTAATTACACTTCCATTTTAAAGTACATTCTTACATGATAAATTGAATCATTACATTTAATTACAGTTTCACTGAAGTACATTACAAGTTATTATTAATTACAGTGTTTTTATATATTATATATGGTTATACTAGATGGTTACTAGTACAACACAAGTACATAAGACATGACACACATGATATAACATAATATGTTATAAATGTTATAAATTTGAAATCAGAGCGAACGGAGGTATTTTTATTTTTGAGGCGCTCGAATCTGTTGTCGTGAGCGGAATTTTTGATAATAACTTAATAAGCATTTATTCGAGTTCATCTCGGGAGGTCATGATTGACACGAGTAAACATAGACTGATAAGTTGATAGGGCATAAGTAGACAATAGGTAGATTGAATAAGTAATAAAATTAATAAAGGATAGCGGTCAAGAAAGAACATGAATGTAAGAATGAGTATGGTTGAATAATAATTATATTTATGCTACATAACATATAAATAATGACTTCTATAGAGTGTTTAGTCCTTAGGGAAATAAATGACGGGAAAATGTGGTCATAGTTATTGAATTTTAACATATAATTAGGAAGATTTACAAGAACGAATTAGAGACAAAGAGTGGGAAACGTAAAGAGAATAAAGTTATTTTATGACGTCATAGTGTATAAGTCATTATTAGAAAGATGAATTAGAGACAAAGAGTGGGTAGTAATGACTAAGAAGTACAACTACGGGTTCCAATCCTGTTACATGCAATGTGTATGCATAATCTAGGGTCGAGGGTGAGATGCAAGACAATTCATAATTAATTATAATAACTTTTATAACAAATGGAAAATGGATAATGGATACGACTAAACCATAGAAAGGGTAGATCGTAGGGTTGTGACACGAACAAAAATAGGAAGCTACAAGTAAAATTATTATCCAAACTCGCGTTAAGCGATTTTGGTTCTTATGTAAAAATGGACATTCGAACATAAAACTATTCGAACATAAGTTCTGCATGAAGACAATGAATCCATATAATGATGGTGTAGGAATTGTTCATTGTTCACTTTTTACATTACTCTCCCCTTTTACAAGTGATATTTATACAATAATTTAATAGGGTACCATTAATACAATACAATGAAAAATAACATCCTAACAGGGTACCATTAGTTACAATACAAATTTTATACAGAACGATTTCGCGTGGTCGAGTACAATGCAGAGTATCCAAATTTTTAAAAGACACTTGCTTACAAAATATAAAAAAATCAAAGATTAATACTTTAGTTTAGACAAACATTTAATAGGATTAATACATTAATTTAGACAACCAATTAAGTTAGACAAACAATGATATGGTTAAAATTTTCAAAATTTATTTTTTCTGTGGGATAAATTATGTACATAATGAATAGGTAAAAGGGAAAATGCAAATCGTACAATCTATAAACTAATTTTTATTGACTAGTGTAGGTAAAAATAGAATTACGTAATGGATGATGTATAGACCTGTGGTCTAGTGTGTATTTTTGTGTATTAGGTACAAATTGTAGTGGTTGGTGATACGTCCAAAAGGAGAAAGGGGATTTATAGTTGAATAGTTGAAGTTGTACGTCAGTGTGCATATGTATCTATAAATATTGGTAAGAAGCATCTGTAGATGAGTGAGTCGGTACAATAGTATGTAGAATATGAGAGTAATTTGTTCATCCTGTGAAGAACTAGATCATTAGGGTCATTGGTGGCTTAGGATTATATATATATATATTTACTTTAAGGAATAGATAAAACAACTTAATAAATGCATGAACGAGAATTTATATATAGTAAGCAAAAATTATTAAGATTATAACGATGATGTTTGCATACGAGTTTTAATGCAAAAGTGACTGAAGGGACGGAACGTAAATGAATTCGAATATGTGTCAAAAGTAATAAAATTCAATTAGGATTATAGATTTTACATAATTAATCAGTTACACGTATAAGGTAATTAAAAAAACGAACTTAGAGGACTTACAATTAATGAAAGTACATCTCACGGTTTTAAAATTGAATTTTGACACACAATTAATTTCGACTACTAAAATTCATAGCCATATACTGTAGTAGTATGTCAATTTGACTATAATTTTCGTTTGATACCTTACAAATGGTACAATAACAATTTAAGGACAGTTACTCACGATTAATTGAACAAAAGAAAAATAAAAACAAATTAAAAATAGAGATCAATTATGCATTTTAATGAGCTAACATAATTTTTTATAATATTCTTAAAAATAAAAGTAAATCGAACCATAGATGAATTTCGACCAAGAATAAAAAAGTTATTGAAATGGAAGGGAAGCATTTCGAACAATCTTTTCTTTTAATAATTTCAGGTAAATTTTACATTAAAAATTATTTTTTATATAATAAAAAAAAATGTATTAGAAAGGTTTAATAATTTTTTAGCATGTTAAGTAGAAAAATTGTACTCTTTCGTTGAATGTTGATAGAATTTGAATTATTTGATTTTTTTTTTCTGAAAACTTGTTTGCATATAGATAAATACATCTGTTTTATTGTGTAGAAGTTTTATTAAAAATTAAATGACTGAAATTTAGGGTATGTACGGTCAGACGGGTAAATTTCCCGATCGTACAGAGCAGGATAAATTAGGTACATGATCGATTAATTGTTACGCTATTTCTGTCATCATATAATCAAAATAATTATAAAACTCGTTAAAAACTTTTGTAAAAACGGTTTTGTTACAATTAATGAATTACATAACTATATATTTATATACATAACAATGCATGAAAAGGGAAAGACAAATCAGTGAATTTCCGTCTTACAAACAAAGAAAAAAGGTTAAACTAAAGACGCAAATCGGTCAATTCAGGTTGAATTTAATTCTCTTTTACAACACAAAAAAAGGTTGAATTAAATTCTTAAATTACATTTTTCTTAAATTAAATTCTCTTAAATTACAAAGAAAAAGTTGAATTCAATTGACTGCATTGAAAACTAACTTGGGACTTGAAATAAAAATGACTTGGGACTCGAAATAAAAATGACTTAGGACTTAAAAACTAACTTTTTTCAAAACTAACTTTTTTAAAACTAACTTTTTTAAAACTAACTTTTTTAAAACTAACTTCTGTAATTTCTGTGGCGGTTGTCCCTCTTGGATGCAACCTATTGACTTGACCTCTTGTCAAGTATTTCTATAAATCTCTGGGGCGGTTGCCCGTCTTGGCGCAACCATCTGACTTGACCTCTTATCAAGTATTCTGAAACTGAAAATGAAACTTAACTGTCTAACTTGAACGCTTGTCAAGTATTCTGAAACTTAAACTGTCCAACTTGAACGCTTGTCAAGTATCTCTAAATCTCTGGGGTTTGGTTGTCCCTTTTGGTTACAACCAACTGAAACTGTCTGAAACTGAAAATGGAACTTGAAACTGCTTCAAGTAAATCTATAACTCTATAAACTCTTTATAAACTCTCTCTAAACTCTCTCTCAATTTGCAAGTCAATTCAATTCAGTAATTGAAAAAAAATTTGCAAACAAAAATATAAAATGTAAACAACATTTCACTCTAATGTACACGAAGGTACGATACTATTATGTTTGATACATAAAATAAAGTTATTCTATACTGAATATAACAGTGAAAATAACTGCGGCAATTGACTCTGCGACAATTGACTCTGCGACAATTGACTCTCTTTGAAATTAACTCTCTTTCAAATTAACTCTCTTTGAAATTAACTCTCTTTGAAATTAACTCTCTTTGAAATTCTCTTTGAAATTAACTCTGTTACAATTAACTCTGTTTCACTAAAAAAAATGTATCACTGGTGTCTGAAATGTTCACTGTTTTGTGTTAATTCTGACTTAATATTCATTATTAACTGTTAATAATAGTGACTTTTCAAATGTTTATAAATTACTTAAGAAAACAAAATGTACTTAACAAAATTTTCTATGGGGAAATCCTTGAGACGTGTCCTGAAGACGTCTTGCTGGGTACTTGTTCCTGGATGAAAACTAGGCGTGAAGAACTTGGAGTCGTGACACACCGGTCAAGGGTGGATGTTACGAACTAGAAGTCGTGACACGCCGGTCAAATGGTTTTATCCTGATGCAGGGTAATTTCTATCTTGGCCAAAGAGTGGCCTCTTCTTAAAATAATCTTCTTAAAATCTTCTTTTTATCCTGATGCAGGGTAATTTCTATCTTGGCCAAAGAGTGGCCTCTTCTTAAAATCTTCTTCTTAAAAATCTTCTTGTTAAAAACCTTCCTCTTCTTAAAAATCTTCTTCTTCTTCTTAAAAATCTTCTTCTTCTTAAAAACCTTGTTAAAAATCGTCTTCTTAAAAATATTCTTCGTAAAATCATCATCTTATCCTGGTATATGGTCTGGAGTTGTTATCTTACTTCTTCTATGTGTTTATCCTGGTATAGGGTCTCCAGTTTGTTAGAATCCTCTTAAAATAATCTTCTTAAAATCTTCTTTTTATCCTGGCAAGGTCGCCATCTGTTAACCCCTCCGTCTATGGCCCTGAGTCGGTTCGGATTCGACGGGGGTTCTAGTTAGGAGGCAAGCAACGGATGTTTCTTTATACTTTTCTATAATTCTTTTCGGTCGCCTTAAATGGTGGGTCGCCACTCTGTTAAACCCTTGGCTACAGACTCGCCAGACTGTTATGCCAATATCTTCTATGGTGCTTGGGTTGTCTCTTTCTCTCGCTTATTAATTCTTCTCTTTTTATAATTCTCTGATCCTTTCTCTTATACTAAAATTATCGACTTTTCTTTTATAACTTGTCGACTTGACTAAGTTCTGAAGAGAGCACGGCTCGAAGGAAAAGATAAAAACTTTCTCTTACATTTAGTTTACTTCTAAAAATGTACAGTTAGTTCTCTGAATTTACAAGGGTAGAGGTTCGACCTCTTTCGACCATGGCTCAGGCCGGAATCTAAAAATATTAAGAAGGCAAGGGGCCTCTGCCCCCTCCTAATGAGGTGCTAATATGAAGTCTAATGCAGAAGAGCCTTAAATGAAGTACAATGATGAAGTGGTGTATTTTTACAAATATACGTATAATATAACTTAAATGTTTGGGGGAGACAGTCGAAGGTTAAGTTCCCCGCTTTTTTTTTAAACACATGATCAGATGTTTTAAATGATTGCAAATAAAAATTTTAAAAAAATAAAATAAAAACTAATTTGTATTTTTTTCGCCGAGTCTACATTTTTTTGAAGGCGATATCATTTCGTGATAGTACACAAGTACAAATTGAGTACACGACTGAGTACGTATTAATTTTGGTTCATTACAATTACGATTACAATTACCAATTAATTCATATTCACCTGTTGTTTAATTACACTTCCATTTTAAAGTACATTCTTACATGATAAATTGAATCATTACATTTAATTACAGTTTCACTGAAGTACATTACAAGTTATTATTAATTACAGTGTTTTTATATATTTATATATGGTTATACTAGATGGTTACTAGTACAACACAAGTACATAAGACATGACACACATGATATAACATAATATGTTATAAATGTTATAAATTTGAAATCAGAGCGAACGGAGGTATTTTTATTTTTGAGGCGCTCGAATCTGTTGTCGTGAGCGGAATTTTTGATAATAACTTAATAAGCATTTATTCGAGTTCATCTCGGGAGGTCATGATTGACACGAGTAAACATAGACTGATAAGTTGATAGGGCATAAGTAGACAATAGGTAGATGAATGAATAAGTAATAAAATTAATAAAGGATAGCGGTCAAGAAAGAACATGAATGTAAGAATGAGTATGGTTGAATAATAATTATATTTATGCTACATAACATATAAATAATGACTTCTATAGAGTGTTTAGTCCTTAGGGAAATAAATGACGGGAAAATGTGGTCATAGTTATTGAATTTTTACATATAATTAGGAAGATTTACAAGAACGAATTAGAGACAAAGAGTGGGAAACGTAAAGAGAATAAAGTTATTTTATGACGTCATAGTGTATAAGTCATTATTAGAAAAGATGAATTAGAGACAAAGAGTGGGTAGTAATGACTAAGAAGTACAACTACGGGTTCCAATCCTGTTACATGCAATGTGTATGCATAATCTAGGGTCGAGGGTGAGATGCAAGACAATTCATAATTAATTATAATAACTTTTATAACAAATGGAAAATGGATAATGGATACGACTAAACCATAGAAAGGGTAGATCGTAGGGTTGTGACACGAACAAAAATAGGAAGCTACAAGTAAAATTATTATCCAAACTCGCGTTAAGCGATTTTGGTTCTTATGTAAAAATGGACATTCGAACATAAAACTATTCGAACATAAGTTCTGCATGAAGACAATGAATCCATATAATGATGGTGTAGGAATTGTTCATTGTTCACTTTTTACATTACTCTCCCCTTTTACAAGTGATATTTATACAATAATTTAATAGGGTACCATTAATACAATACAATGAGAAAATAACATCCTAACAGGGTACCATTAGTTACAATACAAATTTTATACAGAACGATTTCGCGTGGTCGAGTACAATGCAGAGTATCCAAATTTTTTAAAAGACACTTGCTTACAAAATATAAAAAAATCAAAGATTAATACTTTAGTTTAGACAAACATTTAATAGGATTAATACATTAATTTAGACAACCAATTAAGTTAGACAAACAATGATATGGTTAAATTTTTTTTATGGGATAAATTATGTACATAATGAATAGGTAAAAGGGAAAAATGCAAATCGTACAATCTATAAACTAATTTTTATTGACTAGTGTAGGTAAAAATAGAATTACGTAATGGATGATGTATAGACCTGTGGTCTAGTGTGTATTTTTGTGTATTAGGTACAAATTGTAGTGGTTGGTGATACGTCCAAAAGGAGAAAGGGGATTTATAGTTGAATAGTTGAAGTTGTACGTCAGTGTGCATATGTATCTATAAATATTGGTAAGAAGCATCTGTAGATGAGTGAGTCGGTACAATAGTATGTAGAATATGAGAGTAATTTGTTCATCCTGTGAAGAA
Source organism: Bathynomus jamesi (assembly GCA_023014485.1). Classification (NCBI taxonomy): domain Eukaryota; kingdom Metazoa; phylum Arthropoda; class Malacostraca; order Isopoda; family Cirolanidae; genus Bathynomus; species Bathynomus jamesi. Next base: position 10,484 of record JAJOZX010016318.1, on the reverse strand, counting down.
CTAGATCATTAGGGGTCATTGGTGGCTTAGGATTATATATATATATATATTTACTTTAAGGAATAGATAAAACAACTTAATAAATGCATGAACGAGAATTTATATATAGTAAGCAAAAATTATTAAGATTATAACGATGATGTTTGCATACGAGTTTTAATGCAAAAGTGACTGAAGGGACGGAACGTAAATGAATTCGAATATGTGTCAAAAGTAATAAAATTCAATTAGGATTATAGATTTTACATAATTAATCAGTTACACGTATAAGGTAATTAAAAAAACGAACTTAGAGGACTTACAATTAATGAAAGTACATCTCACGGTTTTAAAATTGAATTTTGACACACAATTAATTTCGACTACTAAAATTCATAGCCATATACTGTAGTAGTATGTCAATTTGACTATAATTTTCGTTTGATACCTTACAAATGGTACAATAACAATTTAAGGACAGTTACTCACGATTAATTGAACAAAAGAAAAATAAAAATACAAATTAAAAATAGAGATCAATTATGCATTTTAATGAGCTAACATAATTTTTTATAATATTCTTAAAAATAAAAGTAAATCGAACCATAGATGAATTTCGACCAAGAATAAAAAAGTTATTGAAATGGAAGGGAAGCATTTCGAACAATCTTTTCTTTTAATAATTTCAGGTAAATTTTACGTTAAAAATTATTTTTTATATAATAAAAAAAAATATATTAGAAAGGTTTAATAATTTTTTTGCATGTTAAGTAGAAAAATTATACTCTTTCGTTGAATGTTGATAGAATTTGAATTATTTGATTTTTTTTTTCTGAAAACTTGTTTGCATATAGACAAATACATCTGTTTTATTGTGTAGAAGTTTTATTAAAAATTAAATGACTGAAATTTAGGGTTTGTACGGTCATACGGGTAAATTTCCCGATCGTACAGAGCAGGATAAATTAGGTACATGATCGATTAATTGTTACGCTATTTCTGTCATCATATAATCAAAATAATTATAAAACTCGTTAAAAACTTTTGTAAAAACGGTTTTGTTACAATTAATGAATTACATAACTATATATTTATATACATAACAATGCATGAAAAGGGAAAGACAAATCAGTGAATTTCCGTCTTACAAACAAAGAAAAAAGGTTAAACTAAAGACGCAAATCGGTCAATTCAGGTTGAATTTAATTCTCTTTTACAACACAAAAAAAGGTTGAATTAAATTCTTAAATTACATTTTTCTTAAATTAAATTCTCTTAAATTACAAAGAAAAAGTTGAATTCAATTGACTGCATTGAAAACTAACTTGGGACTTGAAATAAAAATGACTAGGGACTTGAAATAAAAATGACTGGGACTCGAAATAAAATGACTTAGGACTTAAAAACTAACTTTTTTTCAAAACTAACTTTTTTAAAACTAACTTCTGTAATCTCTGGGGCGGTTGTCCCTCTTGGATGCAACCTATTGACTTGACCTCTTGTCAAGTATTTCTATAAATCTCTGGGGCGGTTGCCCGTCTTGGCGCAACCTTCTGACTTGACCTCTTATCAAGTATTCTGAAACTGAAAATGAAACTTAACTGTCTAACTTGAACGCTTGTCAAGTATTCTGAAACTTAAACTGTCTAACTTGAACGCCTGTCAAGTATCTCTCTAAATCTCTGGGGTTTGGTTGTCCCTTTTGGTTACAACCAACTGAAACTGTCTGAAACTGAAAATGGAACTTGAAACTGCTTCAAGTAACTCTATAACTCTATAAACTCTTTATAAACTCTCTCTAAACTCTCTCTCAATTTGCAAGTCAATTCAATTCAGTAATTGAAAAAAAATTTGCAAACAAAAATATAAAATGTAAACAACATTTCACTCTAATGTACACGAAGGTACGATACTATTATGTTTGATACATAAAATAAAGTTATTCTATACTGAATATAACAGTGAAAATAACTGCGGCAATTGACTCTGCGACAATTGACTCTCTTTGAAATTAACTCTCTTTGAAATTAACTCTCTTTGAAATTAACTCTCTTTGAAATTAACTCTCTTTGAAATTAACTCTCTTTGAAATTAACTCTCTTTGAAATTAACTCTCTCTGAAATTAACTCTGTTACAATTAACTCTGTTACAATTAACTCTGTTTCACTAAAAAAAATGTATCACTGGTGTCTGAAATGTTCACTGTTTTGTGTTAATTCTGACTTAATATTCATTATTAACTGTTAATAATAGTGACTTTTCAAATGTTTATAAATTACTTAAGAAAACAAAATGTACTTAACAAAATTTTCTATGGGGAAATCCTTGAGACGTGTCCTGAAGACGTCTTGCTGGGTACTTGTTCCTGGATGAAAACTAGGCGTGAAGAACTTGGAGTCGTGACACACCGGTCAAGGGTGGATGTTACGAACTAGAAGTCGTGACACGCCGGTCAAATGGTTTTATCCTGATGCAGGGTAATTTCTAACTTGGCCAAAGAGTGGCCTCTTCTTAAAATCTTCTTCTTTTTAAAAATCTTCTTCTTAAAAATCTTCTTCTTAAAAATCTTCTTCTTAAAAATCTTCTTAAAATCGTCTTCTTAAAAATCTTCTTCTTCTTCTTAAAAATCTTCTTCTTCTTAAAAATCTTGTTAAAAATCGTCTTCTTAAAAATATTCTTCGTAAAATCATCATCTTATCCTGGTATATGGTCTGGAGTTGTTATCTTACTTCTTCTATGTGTTTATCCTGGTATAGGGTCTCCAGTTTGTTAGAATCCTCTTAAAATAATCTTCTTAAAATCTTCTTTTTATCCTGGCAAGGTCGCCATCTGTTAACCCCTCCGTCTATGGCCCTGAGTCGGTTCGGATTCGACGGGGGTTCTAGTTAGGAGGCAAGCAACGGATGTTTCTTTATACTTTTCTATAATTCTTTTCGGTCGCCTTAAATGGTGGGTCGCCACTCTGTTAAACCCTTGGCTACAGACTCGCCAGACTGTTATGCCAATATCTTCTATGGTGCTTGGGTTGTCTCTTTCTCTCGCTTATTAATTCTTCTCTTTTTATAATTCTCTGATCCTTTCTCTTATACTAAAATTATCGACTTTTCTTTTATAACTTGTCGACTTGACTAAGTTCTGAAGAGAGCACGGCTCGAAGGAAAAGATAAAAACTTTCTCTTACATTTAGTTTACTTCTAAAAATGTACAGTTAGTTCTCTGAATTTACAAGGGTAGAGGTTCGACCTCTTTCGACCATGGCTCAGGCCGGAATCTAAAAATATTAAGAAGGCAAGGGCCTCTGCCCCCTCCTAATGAGGTGCTAATATGAAGTCTAATGCAGAAGAGCCTTAAATGAAGTACAATGATGAAGTGGTGTATTTTTACAAATATACGTATAATATAACTTAAATGTTTGGGGGAGACAGTCGAAGGTTAAGTTCCCCGCTTTTTTTTTAAACACATGATCAGATGTTTTAAATGATTGCAAATAAAAATTTTAAAAAAATAAAATAAAACTAATTTGTATTTTTTTCGCCGAGTCTACATTTTTTTGAAGGCGATATCATTTCGTGATAGTACACAAGTACAAATTGAGTACACGACTGAGTACGTATTAATTTTGGTTCATTACAATTACGATTACAATTACCAATTAATTCATATTCACCTGTTGTTTAATTACACTTCCATTTTAAAGTACATTCTTACATGATAAATTGAATCATTACATTTAATTACAGTTTCACTGAAGTACATTACAAGTTATTATTAATTACAGTGTTTTTATATATTTATATATGGTTATACTAGATGGTTACTAGTACAACACAAGTACATAAGACATGACACACATGATATAACATAATATGTTATAAATGTTATAAATTTGAAATCAGAGCGAACGGAGGTATTTTTATTTTTGAGGCGCTCGAATCTGTTGTCGTGAGCGGAATTTTTGATAATAACTTAATAAGCATTTATTCGAGTTCATCTCGGGAGGTCATATATTAAATAGATCGAGACGTTCGCGTCTCGAACGAGCGAAAGGCATCATGATTGACACGAGTAAACATAGACTGATAAGTTGATAGGGCATAAGTAGACAATAGGTAGATGAATGAATAAGTAATAAAATTAATAAAGGATAGCGGTCAAGAAAGAACATGAATGTAAGAATGAGTATGGTTGAATAATAATTATATTTATGCTACATAACATATAAATAATGACTTCTATAGAGTGTTTAGTCCTTAGGGAAATAAATGACGGGAAAATGTGACGTCATAGTTATTGAATTTTTACATATAATTAGGAAGATTTACAAGAACGAATTAGAGACAAAGAGTGGGAAACGTAAAGAGAATAAAGTTATTTTATGACGTCATAGTGTATAAGTCATTATTAGAAAAGATGAATTAGAGACAAAGAGTGGGTAGTAATGACTAAGAAGTACAACTACGGGTTCCAATCCTGTTACATGCAATGTGTATGCATAATCTAGGTCGAGGGTGAGATGCAAGACAATTCATAATTAATTATAATAACTTTTATAACAAATGGAAAATGGATAATGGATACGACTAAACCATAGAAAGGGTAGATCGTAGGGTTGTGACACGAACAAGAATAGGAAGCTACAAGTAAAATTATTATCCAAACTCGCGTTAAGCGATTTTGGTGGTTATGTAAAAATGGACATTCGAACATAAAACTATTCGAACATAAGTTCTGCATGAAGACAATGAATCCATATAATGATGGTGTAGGAATTGTTCATTGTTCACTTTTTACATTACTCTCCCCTTTTAAAAATGATATTTATACAATAATTTAATAGGGTACCATTAATACAATACAATGAGAAAATAACATCCTAACAGGGTACCATTAGTTACAATACAAATTTTATACAGAACGATTTCGCGTGGTCGAGTACAATGCAGAGTATCCAAATTTTTAAAATGACACTTGCTTACAAAATATAAAAAAATCAAAGATTAATACTTTAGTTTAGACAAACATTTAATAGGATTAATACATTAATTTAGACAACCAATTAAGTTAGACAAACAATGATATGGTTAAATTTTTTTATTTTTTGTGGATAAATTATGTACATAATGAATAGGTAAAAGGGAAAAATGCAAATCGTACAATCTATAAACTAATTTTTATTGACTAGTGTAGGTAAAAATAGAATTACGTAATGGATGATGTATAGACCTGTGGTCTAGTGTGTATTTTGTGTATTAGGTACAAATTGTAGTGGTTGGTGATACGTCCAAAAGGAGAAAGGGGATTTATAGTTGAATAGTTGAAGTTGTACGTCAGTGTGCATATGTATCTATAAATATTGGTAAGAAGCATCTGTAGATGAGTGAGTCGGTACAATAGTATGTAGAATATGAGAGTAATTTGTTCATCCTGTGAAGAACTAGATCATTAGGGGTCATTGGTGGCTTAGGATTATATTATAATATATTTACTTTAAGGAATAGATAAAACAACTTAATAAATGCATGAACGAGAATTTATATATAGTAAGCAAAAATTATTAAGATTATAACGATGATGTTTGCATACGAGTTTTAATGCAAAAGTGACTGAAGGGACGGAACGTAAATGAATTCGAATATGTGTCAAAAGTAATAAAATTCAATTAGGATTATAGATTTTACATAATTAATCAGTTACACGTATAAGGTAATTAAAAAAAACGAACTTAGAGGACTTACAATTAATGAAAGTACATCTCACGGTTTTAAAATTGAATTTTGACACACAATTAATTTCGACTACTAAAATTCATAGCCATATACTGTAGTAGTATGTCAATTTGACTATAATTTTCGTTTGATACCTTACAAATGGTACAATAACAATTTAAGGACAGTTACTCACGATTAATTGAACAAAAGAAAAATAAAAATACAAATTAAAAATAGAGATCAATTATGCATTTTAATGAGCTAACATAATTTTTTATAATATTCTTAAAAATAAAAGTAAATCGAACCATAGATGAATTTCGACCAAGAATAAAAAAGTTATTGAAATGGAAGGGAAGCATTTCGAACAATCTTTTCTTTTAATAATTTCAGGTAAATTTTACGTTAAAAATTATTTTTTATATAATAAAAAAAAATATATTAGAAAGGTTTAATAATTTTTTTGCATGTTAAGTAGAAAAATTATACTCTTTCGTTGAATGTTGATAGAATTTGAATTATTTGATTTTTTTTTTTCTGAAAACTTGTTTGCATATAGACAAATACATCTGTTTTATTGTGTAGAAGTTTTATTAAAAATTAAATGACTGAAATTTAGGGTTTGTACGGTCATACGGGTAAATTCCCGATCGTACAGAGCAGGATAAATTAGGTACATGATCGATTAATTGTTACGCTATTTCTGTCATCATATAATCAAAATAATTATAAAACTCGTTAAAAACTTTTGTAAAAACGGTTTTGTTACAATTAATGAATTACATAACTATATATTTATATACATAACAATGCATGAAAAGGGAAAGACAAATCAGTGAATTTCCGTCTTACAAACAAAGAAAAAAGGTTAAACTAAGACGCAAATCGGTCAATTCAGGTTGAATTTAATTCTCTTTTACAACACAAAAAAAGGTTGAATTAAATTCTTAAATTACATTTTTCTTAAATTAAATTCTCTTAAATTACAAAGAAAAAGTTGAATTCAATTGACTGCATTGAAAACTAACTTGGGACTTGAAATAAAAATGACTAGGGACTTGAAATAAAAATGACTGGGACTCGAAATAAAAATGACTTAGGACTTAAAAACTAACTTTTTTTCAAAACTAACTTTTTAAAAACTAACTTCTGTAATCTCTGGGGCGGTTGTCCCTCTTGGATGCAACCTATTGACTTGACCTCTTGTCAAGTATTTCTATAAATCTCTGGGGCGGTTGCCCGTCTTGGCGCAACCTTCTGACTTGACCTCTTATCAAGTATTCTGAAACTGAAAATGAAACTTAACTGTCTAACTTGAACGCTTGTCAAGTATTCTGAAACTTAAACTGTCTAACTTGAACGCCTGTCAAGTATCTCTCTAAATCTCTGGGGTTTGGTTGTCCCTTTTGGTTACAACCAACTGAAACTGTCTGAAACTGAAAATGGAACTTGAAACTGCTTCAAGTAACTCTATAACTCTATAAACTCTTTATAACTCTCTCTAAACTCTCTCTCAATTTGCAAGTCAATTCAATTCAGTAATTGAAAAAAATTTGCAAACAAAAATATAAAATGTAAACAACATTTCACTCTAATGTACACGAAGGTACGATACTATTATGTTTGATACATAAAATAAAGTTATTCTATACTGAATATAACAGTGAAAATAACTGCGGCAATTGACTCTGCGACAATTGACTCTCTTTGAAATTAACTCTCTTTGAAATTAACTCTCTTTGAAATTAACTCTCTTTGAAATTAACTCTTTGAAATTAACTCTCTTTGAAATTAACTCTCTTTGAATTAACTCTCAATTAACTCTCTCTGAAATTAACTCTGTTACAATTAACTCTGTTACAATTAACTCTGTTTCACTAAAAAAAATGTATCACTGGTGTCTGAAATGTTCACTGTTTTGTGTTAATTCTGACTTAATATTCATTATTAACTGTTAATAATAGTGACTTTTCAAATGTTTATAAATTACTTAAGAAAACAAAATGTACTTAACAAAATTTTCTATGGGGAAATCCTTGAGACGTGTCCTGAAGACGTCTTGCTGGCTACTTGTTCCTGGATGAAAACTAGGCGTGAAGAACTTGGAGTCGTGACACACCGGTCAAGGGTGGATGTTACGAACTAGAAGTCGTGACACGCCGGTCAAATGGTTTTATCCTGATGCAGGGTAATTTCTATCTTGGCCAAAGAGTGGCCTCTTCTTAAAATAATCTTCTTAAAATCTTCTTTTCTTCCTCTGCTTAATCTTCTTCTTCCAAAATCTTCTTCTTAAAATCTTCTTCTAAAAATCTTCTTTTAAAAACCTTCTCTTCTTAAAAATCTTCTTCTTCTTCTTAAAAATCTTCTTCTTCTTAAAAACCTTGTTAAAAATCGTCTTCTTAAATATTCTTCGTAAAATCATCATCTTATCCTGGTATATGGTCTGGAGTTGTTATCTTACTTCTTCTATGTGTTTATCCTGGTATAGGGTCTCCAGTTTGTTAGAATCCTCTTAAAATAATCTTCTTAAAATCTTCTTTTTATCCTGGCAAGGTCGCCATCTGTTAACCCTCCGTCTATGGCCCTGAGTCGGTTCGGATTCGACGGGGGTTCTAGTTAGGAGGCAAGCAACGGATGTTTCTTTATACTTTTCTATAATTCTTTTCGGTCGCCTTAAATGGTGGGTCGCCACTCTGTTAAACCCTTGGCTACAGACTCGCCAGACTGTTATGCCAATATCTTCTATGGTGCTTGGGTTGTCTCTTTCTCTCGCTATTAATTCTTCTCTTTTTATAATTCTCTGATCCTTTCTCTTATACTAAAATTATCGACTTTTCTTTTATAACTTGTCGACTTGACTAAGTTCTGAAGAGAGCACGGCTCGAAGGAAAAGATAAAAACTTTCTCTTACATTTAGTTTACTTCTAAAAATGTACAGTTAGTTCTCTGAATTTACAAGGGTAGAGGTTCGACCTCTTTCGACCATGCTCAGGCCGGAATCTAAAAATATTAAGAAGGCAAGGGCCTCTGCCCCCTCCTAATGAGGTGCTAATATGAAGTCTAATGCAGAAGAGCCTTAAATGAAGTACAATGATGAAGTGGTGTATTTTTACAAATATACGTATATATAACTTAAATGTTTGGGGGAGACAGTCGAAGGTTAAGTTCCCGCTTTTTTTTAAACACATGATCAGATGTTTTAAATGATTGCAAATAAAAATTTTAAAAAAATAAAATAAAAACTAATTTGTATTTTTTTCGCCGAGTCTACATTTTTTTGAAGGCGATATCATTTCGTGATAGTACACAAGTACAAATTGAGTACACGACTGAGTACGTATTAATTTTGGTTCATTACAATTACGATTACAATTACCAATTAATTCATATTCCCTGTTGTTTAATTACCACTTCCATTTTAAAGTACATTCTTACATGATAAATTGAATCATTACATTTAATTACAGTTTCACTGAAGTACATTACAAGTTATTATTAATTACAGTGTTTTTATATATTTATATATGGTATACTAGATGGTTACTAGTACACACAAGTACATAAACATGACACACATGATATAACATAATATGTTATAAATGTTATAAAATTTGAAATCAGAGCGAACGGAGGTATTTTTATTTTGAGGCGCTCGAATCTGTTGTCGTGAGCGGAATTTTTGATAATAACTTAATAAGCATTTATTCGAGTTCATCTCGGGAGGTCATGATTGACACGAGTAAAGTACAAAAACATGCTGATAGTTGATAGGGCATAAGTAGACAATAGGTAGATGAATGAATAAGTATAAAATTAATAAAGGATAGCGGTCAAGAAAGAACATGAAGGTAAGAATGAGTATGGTTGGAATAATAATTATATTTATGCTACATAACATATAATAAAGACTTCTATAGAGTGTTTAGTCCTTAGGAAATAAATGACGGGAAAATGTGGTCATAGTTATTGAATTTTACATATAATTAGGAAGATTTACAAGAACGAATTAGAGACAAAGAGTGGGAAACGTAAAGAGAATAAAGTTATTTTATGACGTCATAGTGTATAAGTCATTATTACAAAAGATGAATTAGAGACAAAGACGTGGGTAGTAATGACTAAGAAGTACAACTACGGGTTCCAATCCTGTTACATGCAATGTGTATGCATAATCTAGGGTCGAGGGTGAGATGCAAGACAATTCATAATTAATTATAATAAACTTTTATAACAAATGGAAAATGGATAATGGATACGACTAAACCATAGAAAGGGTAGATCGTAGTAGGTGTGACACGAACAAAAATAGGAACTACAAGTAAAATTATTATCCAAACTCGCGTTAAGCGATTTTTGGTTCTTATGTAAAAATGGACATTCGAACATAAAACTATTCGAACATAAGTTCTGCATGAAGACAATGGAATCCATATAATGATGGTGTAGGAATTGTTCATTGTTCACTTTTTACATTACTCTCCCTTTACAAGTGATATTTATACAATAATTTAATAGGGTACCATTAATACAATACAATGAGAAAAAACATCCTAACAGGGTACCATTAGTTACAATACAAATTTTATACAGAACGATTTCGCGTGGTCGAGTACAATGCAGAGTATCCAAATTTTTTAAAAGACACTTGCTTACAAAATATAAAAAAATCAAAGATTAATACTTTAGTTTAGACAAACATTTAATAGGATTAATACATTAATTTAGACAACCAATAAGTTAGACAAACAATGATATTGGTTAAATTTTTTTCTATGGGATAAATTATGTACATAATG